>JAXBDA010003744.1:0-32795 GCA_036023075.1 Gaultheria prostrata | reverse complement strand
AGTGAATGAGGAGAACTAGAGAGAAAAATAGTTTCATTTTTATCATTACTAGAAAATGTGAAAAAATATTTTGCTAATAATGTCTTATAATATTAGTGAGCTACTAAAGTTGTTAATTAAATCTTACTATTGGGATAATACAACACATCTATGTCAAAATCTAAATAGTCCTAGAAAAGGAGAGGAAATATTTCGTCACCTAATATTAACATTTGGCGACGAACAAAATTTCCTCGTCTATTCTAAACAATTGGCGAGGAAACTAGCATTTCCTCACCAAATCTTAGTTTAATGGCGAGGAAAGATAATTTCGTCACCAAATGGGTACCCTTTAGCGAGGAAATGTTTCCTCGCCAAATCTTAGCTTTTACACGAGGAAAGATAATTTTGTCGCCAATCTTTGCTGTTTGGCGAGGAAATTCAAATTTCGTCACCAAATGGTACCCTTTCAGCGAGGAAATGAAAATGAGGAAATATTCATTTCCTCGCCAAATCTTAGTTTTTGGGCGAGGAAAGATAATTTCATCGACATAGTGTACTCTTTGCCGACGAAATCGATTTCCTCGCCATAAAGACCCATTTGGCGACGAAATTTGAATTTCCTCTCCAGCTTTCGTCGCCATAGTTACTTTTTCTTGTAGTGGGTCTAGCATATTAGCAACCGTTAATAAGAACCAAACTCAATTTAGATAGAGAAACGTGTGTGTATTATCAATATTCTAGCAAATTGGCAACTGTCGATAAGAACCAAACTCAATTTAGATAGAGAAATGATCAAATGGAATTGTTGCTTAGGTCTTAAGACAATAAGTTGAAGTTGCTAATCAAACAAAAATGAACTAAACCCTACCCCAAAGTATCCAGAGGTAAAGTCGTATACTATCTCCGTCTGCGTTTTTTTATTTTTTTTATTTAACTGAAATAAAGGGTGGGAATGGGTAACCAGCGTAGCAATCCCCCTTGGACGTGACCATTGGGGTTTCCGACCCGTTGTTAAATGTTCAGTTGAGCCATAGCTAGTATCCGAATAAGACAGGCCGTGTACAGCACCACCTAAGCGACTAGTTGGTCAAAGGGCATCCCTGCAAATCCACACAAGTCCTAGCAATGGCATGAGAGGGCTTTGAACCTGGGAGGTCCATGCACAGGGAGAGAGGAGAATCTTATCACACTCACTTTGGCCAACTAGGCTACCACCTCAGTGGTATCTCTGTTCGTGTTTGTTTGTCTATTTTCGGCATTCGTATCATGTTTTCAACTATCTATATGTTTCAATTTATAATGGATTTCATAATTTTAAAAACTTTGTGCAATAAAACTAATTGAGAGCTATTAAACAAGATCTATATTTTATAGTTTTAAAAATTCGTAGTGAAAGATATGTACAAGTTTTTAAGATATGTGCGGAATAGTAAAAGTGGACTAATAAAAACGCACGGAGGGAGTATATTTTTCTTGGGTAATATTAGTTTAATTTGCATCCTAATATCTTAACGTTGCTCATGATTGAACTTTCAAAATTTGGCACAACAGAAAGAAATCAATGGTGCAAACCCTGTTTCCTTCACTTAATTAATTAAAATCAGTAAAATGCCATTTTGAAACCTTTTCTTTTCCTACAAACCACATAATACTATATTATTATGCATAATATATCTTTAGGTAGGTATAGTAGCTATACAAAGTAAATATATACATTTACACAGGTCCGGTCCTGAGATTCTCGGGGCCTGAAACGAACTTATAAATCTGGGCTCTATGTTTTCTTTTAAAAAAAGTAAAAATAAAACTAACCTAAAAATGATACTGCATTTTAAATTTTTTTCCATGATTCGTTCCGTTGTTTCGAATAAAACTAGTTTTTTGTCATATTATATTTTTCACCAATAAAAAAAATATCCCTTTGAAAGTGTGAGTTTATGAGAGAGGAAAAAATATTGTTATGGGGAAGGAAAATAGAGGCCCAAGAATTGAACCATGTACCTATTGAACAGAAAAATTAAACTTTTCCATTAGGCTAGCTAACTCATTGATTATATAAGCGATAGATTAAATATATATTATGTACCTAAGTGTACCTATCCAGGACCCTAATTTTGGGCTAAAATTTGAGGTCTAAATTAGCCGTCTTACACGCCTTAGCTTAGGGCCGGCCCTGCATTTACATATCCTGTTCTGCCCACTCCACATCTCGGACCTTATCTACACCCCACAATTAATCTTTCTCATCCAATTAATCCACTTTTCTTCTTCTTCTTTTTTTGCATCCTAGACAATAATTTCCACAACGACCAATCAAAAAACACCAATTACTATCAAGTTTGGCCACCACAGATCGATTTGATTGCAACCCAAGATTGCCTTTAACCTTAACCAAAACCAGTACATTCTAGGCTGTGATGGAAATGGAATATATATGGAACACCATAATGACAATAGTAGCCCTGGTCAATTCTCCAACTTCACTTCCCATGCACGTAAAGGCAAAAACTTAAGCCAAAGTTTTTGTCCCTGGAATAGCAGGCAGAAAGCAACCTCACTCTTATTGCTTTTGCACGGTCATGCACTGAGATTGACCAGAATTAATGGATGAATTGACGAGATTACCCCTGTATGAATACATGCAAAAGCTGTATCTGATGTTCCTGTAATTTCAGACCACTGCTCGCTCCAGTAGTACTACAAGGAGAGAGAGAGAGAGAGAGAGAGAGAGAGAGACAAGATGTTAAAATTTACAGGCGTGAGTTAGCGTGTGAAGCTTGTTTATTCACAGACTGGCCAAACGTAATACGTATTCATGAAATCTTACATCATGTAAGTAAAAGATTGGTCAAAGTCAAACACCAGTCTCAGCTTTCTTGATGTGCTGAGCTGATCACGTGCAATCATCAACTCGATCAACGGTTCCTATTGCACAACAATCGGAAAAATCAACGATATATATGAAGCTTCAAACGTAGACATTTCGATAAAATCCAAATACTATAAATTGGTCTAAAACCGTTTGATATACATAGATCTGATCACTAATGTAAAAGACGAACGTGAATCAAACAATTTTTTCCGAATCTGGCTTTATATTTGTGTATGATCAGGAGCATAGTTTACATGGAAAACTATGGTACCTTAATTACAGGCCAAGTCCAATTCAGCCCCCATAGTTCGTCTTTCTATTTTCGTAAGAATTTTGCTTTTAATTTTGATCTAGCCTTTTTTTCACTTTTTATTTCTGACTGATCTAATTGCACTTAAGAAGTCAAAAACAAGAAAAATGTCATCAGAAGCGATTCTCCTTGCGGTTACCACGACTATTTGACGACTTTCTAGTCCCGCAGGGGGTGAAATAACCAGTCTCACCTGAGTCAAATTCATTGGTATTGGTGTCCATCACTGCTCGACCGTATACAGCAGACTACTCAAATGCTATAGTGAGATTCGAAAAAGAGAGTTTGAATTTCCATTGGAGAGGAGAGTTTTGACTCCGACAAAGGCAAGACTGCATCTGGTACTATCATATAGTATAACTGAGGGGCATAAATGTGATTTTGATATACTAGTATGTAGGGGTGTTCATGGTTGGGGTCTCAATCCGAATCGCTCATAGCGGATTATCGTTTTTAAGGTCCGCAACCGTCCATGAGTGATGCGGTTGTGGATCGGTTCGGTTACAGATCGAGAGGATCGGACGGATCTGGCAGATTAAAGAAAGATTATTGGACGGATTGAACCCGAACAGAAGCGTACCCGCAACTGCCAAACAAGTATTTCTCGAACCGCAACCGTCCGTAACATATATATTGGGTGGGCTCACGGACATTTCGGATTGGTCGGATCGGGTGATCCGCTGAACGCCCCTACTGGTACGCCAAATAGGGTAGAGAAAGGAATGCTTGAGATACGGAGGAGAGGATACTCACAAAAATTATTAGGTACTCCTTACCTACTAAAAGCAGTTTGGACTCTTATGTTGACTCGGTATTTGACTTCTGTTCACATAACTTTTTGTACTCCTCCGAGTTATATTAATCACATGCATGGTAAACAACTAAGATTACAAGCAAAGAAAAAACGAGTTAATTAATAATTAATTTATTAAACAATCAATTAAGCCAAAAATTAGCTTAAGCCATACTCCACAAATGTCACATGCAAAAGCTTTGTGATCGTATCTAACTCAAGTTACGAGGAGGAAGCCATGGCCCTCAAACTGATACAATTACAAATGGAGAATACGTTAAGCAACATCCTCGATCTGTTTCTCATTCATTCATTCCCTCCTCAAACTCTCTCTTTCTTTGCTAGCTCATCCGTACATGTATTTTTTAATTAGGAGTAAGTTAGCTTACTAATATATGCTTCCAAATCCCGACATCAAGCTATAATTATGAGGAATGGAGATTGACTTATTTTTACGTTATTCAATTCCTTGATTTGTTGTCAAACTGAACATTCCGTGCCATGTTTGCCAAGCCATAAAGAGGACGTCCTTCAAAATATTCATAAATATGACTCATGAGGTACCTTGGTGTTACTCAGTTAGGGATTGTTCCACAAAATTGACTTGTTTTACATCAATTGACTTTTCAATTTCTTGATTTTGTCTTTATTCAAAAAAATTTCGCGTGTGTTTGTTTTGCGTCAAACTTTTGTGGATTATTATTGATTCATCACGACGTGAGGAATCGGAAAAGTAAAAAAGTATGAGAAATACCCTTTTTTTGACAAATATCCAAGAAAGCCATGAAAAGAAAGTTAGAAACTTAGAACTGACTTAAACTGGCTTTTTCTAAATATTTGCCAAAAAAACGGACAAGGGGTTGCTGCTGTGCATGGGACTGCACAGCAGCAACCCCAAATCCCATAAAAACATTGGGTAATTATTATAATTTTTTACTTTTTGTCTCACCGTCGAGACGAATTAATAATCTATAAAAGTAAGAAACATGAATTTTTTTTAAGAAAGACAAAACCAAAAAATTGAACAACGAGTTGGTGTGGAATGTGGAGCAAGGCCTAATGCTCATTACGAGACTAGTCATCCTCTCACAACATATTAACCGAATTACACTCAATAAGTCAATTCTACTGACTTTTTCAGTTCAAGTAAGTTTTTGGAACGGAACGGGGTTATTGTGATATTCTCAAAACTGACTTATTGTATTTTACGAGACATGTCATTATCTCACAATACATCAACCATATTTCACTTAATGGAGCCAATTCCGCTAACACAAGCTTTAAAACAAATTTTGACACAAGTTTTTTGTGTGAGCCTCATGCAAAAGATTGAAGCCGTTCAATTTGTTTAAATCATGTTTCTAAGTTCTCGTAAAAATTAACTCATTTGGATATCAGTAAGGGCGTGATCGGTTCATTCAGTTTATTCCTGTCAAATTTTACTTGATAAAACTGAATGAACCGATCAATCTTTATCGAAATGAGTTAATTTTTTACATGAACTCTTACAAAACTGTTTTAAACAAATTTAACGGTTCCGATTATTAAAGTAGGGCTCCGATTATCGTTGTGTCAAAGTTTATGTTAAAGTTTGTGTTAGCGAAACCACCTCCTCACTTAATAAGTCAGTTTGTGGAACTCCTAAGTCAAGTTATTGCTATAAAATGCATATCTCTATTTTTTATTTGTCCAGCTATATAAAATGGTCCAAACACGTGAGTTATCAGAAAACATTTATAGGGTCACCGTCAATGTAAAGTTACGTTGAGAACTTCAAATAGGCCCCATTTTACTAAGTGGGTTATTGATTTTTGGCTTTCAGGATTTACGAGTCAGGACATTCACAAACAAATTCGTTTTACTAAGTGGGTTATTGACTTTTGGCGTTCAGAATTTACGAATCAGGTCATTCACAAATAAATTGAGACGGAGAAACTATTAGAGTTGAGTCTACAACTTGAATGCCTAGATTTAACGTTGATAATTGGCATTACCAAAATAATTCTCAACATGTGGAGTTGCTCTCTAATACTCCACTGCAAATTAACTCTCCCAACACTTGCTTTATCGACACCCAAAATGGAAACGTGAGCCGAAAGAAAGACATATAATTGGGTGAATAACGGCAGGCAGCCCATATGGCGGAGCCCTTGCTGCCGGCCTCCGCTCCCCTGCCGCCGTGGTAATTAAACAAACAGATCACCCCCACATTACACACAAAACCTCAATTATGTCCACTAATTTAATTTAATTAATTACAAGTAGCTAGTTTTAACTGACAATTGGGTACTCCTACTTCACCCACCACATGCACGCCACGCCTCATTTCTTCCCTTTCTTTCTTTTGCTTTTTTTAATAGTTTTTTCTTTTTTGGGAAAATGCACGCCTCGTTTCCCAATTTTTTGGAAAAAATTTTGGGTACCGAATGGGTACCACGTGGCCGAGCCTACGTGGTACCCAAACATTGCATCTGGACTATCCAAATATGTACTGGACGGCCGATATCAAAACCCTCTCTCTCCTTCTCTCTCTCCCCTTTCTCCATCCTGTTTCTCTCTTCATAATTCGGACCGTCCAAAACCGAAATGAACAACCCAGATCACGCGCGCGGATACCATGTGCTGCTCAGCACTGAAAAATTGCTCTATTTTTTTGCCTCTCGTCTGTATATTTATGCTCGTGATTACACGTGTCCGAATAGGAAAAGAGACGTGCAGCCCTTGGGGGGAGGTAACATCCCACCTGTCCCCTAACCTTCCAACAAAATCGTGGGTCCCCCTACCCCTAACAAACTCTCTAAATTTAGTCGAAAAGTTAAGCATACAAACCCTTGGATTCACTTGGAAGTTTGGAACCAACCCTCTTTTATGAACCTGTCCTGGCCTCCTCCAGCCACCCCCATTCCAAGCATGCATGACTTCATCATCAGCAGTATATATGTAATAGCACATGCAATTCCTGTTTTTAAAATTAATTTATTCGTGCTTGTTAAATTAATTTATTACACACTGGTATAAGTGGATAACTACTTGTAATTGCTGTCTCAGAAAATTGATTTTTACACAAGTATTGAACAAAATTTAGAGGTGTGCACTGGTCGGGTTTGGCCTCCACCCGCCACCCGATCCGAACTGGTCGGGTTGAAAAAGTTTGGACCCGAGACCGACCGATGGTAATAGCATAACCGCCCGAAACCCCAGTATCGGTTTTCCGGTCGGGTTTGTACTCTGATAGCCAAAAATGAAAAAACTAGACAACCAAAAACACAAGATCTAAGTTTTAAGTATCTAACAGATTCCAACAACACAACATCTATATTGTAAAAAAACACAGCACTTAAAACTCGGTCGTTTGTTTACACTTTACAATATAGGACCATAGGTGATACTACGGTGGACGCAAGTCAGAGAGAGTATGAGGGGAGTTAGCAAAGGGGATACCACGGTGGACACACCCGACGGTGCCTGATCGGCATGGATCGTCGCCATGGAAGGTGGATGGTAGCAGATCGGTGGCCTCAGATTCGAAGGTAGGGGTTGGTGCTATGGACGGTGGTGGGCGGTTGGACGGTGGTCAACGGCCGGTGAAGGAGGAGACGACATCTAAGAGAGAAAGAGAGAGAGGAAGAGACGAGAAAGGGAGAGAGAGAGTGGGTGGGGGCGGTGGGATCTCATCCGGGGGAAGAAAAAAGAATTTTAGGGTTAGAAATATTGGGTTGAGATGTGGGGATGAGATCATTACATGTGTATTGCACACCTATACGGTCGGGTCGGGTCGGGTCTGGTTATATATTATTCGACCCGTGACCCACCCGAAAAAAATCTCACTATTTTAACCCGTGAACCGCCCGAATGACCTGTTTGAACCACCCAAATGGTGATCGGGTCGGGCGAGTTAGTCGGGTTACGCGGGTGGGTGCTCAGCCCTAGAACAAATATCGATGTTTGGCTCATAACTGTTGGAACAATTACTGAAAAATATGGAACGGATTACTTAGAACTGCAAACTAAAATCTGAATGAAAATACCGAAACGGATATGGTTGCTGTTTGGGATGAGTCGCGGACTAAATCGCTCTCTTTAAGACATTTCACGGCTCTAGCCTCTTGGGCAAGCAATGAATAGCCACGCCGCCCCTAGGATGAAACAGCCCAGATACAGTCCTCTGTGTTCGATAGTCCATGCACGGAAGAAGACCGAAATAGCAAAACACAAATGACCTTCTTGCTCTTAGAAAACTGTAGTTGAAAACATATTTTGTTCTTGTTTTAAACAATGGAGCGAGGCTCCCTTTTTATAGTCAAAATAAGGACGGAAAAATCTGAGTTTTTGGAAAAATTGGAAAAAATCAATCAGTATCAATTAGCTCTCTTATCGAATCAATTAGCTCACTAATTAAGCACCCGGCTTTCTTGATAAAAAATAGAAAAACTTTATGCTAAGAAAAGATTCAATTTTGACTTCAGAAAACGTTTTCTGAATTTAAGTAAAACATTGGGCTTTCCTTAGGAGCGTGCAACGCCCAAATTGGCGGATTATCACCGGATGTGTGTAAGGTTTACAACGCGCACCTGATTAACTGATTTTCTGGATCGGGTTGTCCAAATTGGCTTAAACCTTTGGCCTATTACGTGCGCGCGCGAGACCTTCCTTGGATCTAGCAACATTCATAAGCCCACTATAAGAGTTTTGTAATATAAAGCCTTTCAAGTTCTTTCAACTAGGCAATGTGGGACAAAAGGTTTACCTTTGTTTTAGAAATACATAACCCAACAATAACAATGGTTTTCTTATGGTTGCAAGAGAAGTGAACCGAGCATTTAAGGAAAATACACTTGCATACTTTAACACTTCACATTTTTCACCGAAAATACAAGGGAGAGAGGGAGAAACATAAGGGGAAGCCATGGAAGCTGGGGGGAGAGACAGAGAGAGAGGAACCACAAATTTGGGCTTCACATTATCAAAGGACAGTTGTGGACACCCCGCGATCGGACGCCCACGCATTGGCTCTCGTTTCTTTTTGAAAAAAAATAAATTTTTTGGAGTCGCCACCCGGTTTTTAGGAATGAAACAGAGAAACCGATTAAAAATGACTCTTTTGTCCAACGGTTTAAAAATGATTTTTACCAGTCACACGAAAACCAATATGTTCCGGATTTGGGGGTTTGGTTATGAGAGGTGAAGGGTATTAAGGCACCCCCCTCGCCAGGTCCGTAAACAGGTCTCTACTCAATCATTTGTGGGATATGAAAAATGTTCGAAATCTGATTATATTCACATAAACGGGATACGGGGACGGGAAACACGTATGCAAGATAAAACACAATAAGAGAGCTACGGTGGTTGTGCGTGTTTATGTATTTACGATCATGATGATGATGTTGATATGCAAATATAGATTATTGGCATGCAAACAACAAATAAAACTAAATATGATCAGAAAGCAACTTTAATACAGCTAAAATGAACAAATGAGCAATCCAGCAACTAAAAGCTAAACTGTCATCAGCACTAGGGTTGAGCGCTCAAGGGGGTCTTGAGCGCTCAACTCCCCTCAAACTCAACTGTCTCATCTTTCTTTTCTGGCTTATGAACATTTAACCACAACACCAATCAGCTTCTAGAAAATGGTTTTCACATTGAATTTAAGACAGAACAACAATAATCAACAGTTAAAGATTTGCTCATAAATGAAATGTAAGCTTGAAGAGTTTATCTTTGAGAGATATTCATAAAAAAGAATAAAGAGTATGAGTTGAGAGAGAATAGACAGAATGGTATCATGAAACACACACACACACCTGGAACAACTTGAGATAATGATTAAAGATAAAAAAAAAAAAAAAAAAAAAATAACACACTGTCCAGGAGACAGCTTGAGCGCTTGAGGTGGTGTTAAGCGCTCAAGCAATCTCTTGGCTTCTGGCTTTTATCAGCTTCTTTGTTATTCTCTTGATATCCTCATGACTTGTGGAGACTGCTTTTTTATACTTATGTGAAGTTTGCAATATGATATGATGATGCACAAACGAAAGAAATAGCAATAAAGATGGAAAATAGAACTTTAGAACATTATTTTAAGAGAAAATCAATCTGCCCGAAAGTTATTGGCAAATTTTGGGCACCGTCAAGGCAGAATTTGAGCCCTAAAGAGTTGTAGCTCTTCAAATTATCTACGTTTTGATATATAACTCGTCGAAAACGGAGTTCGGAGTAAAAAGTTATGGCTGAAATACTAAACCGACTTTCTGGCACAGGTTTAAGTGCTCAAGACCCCCTTGAGCGCTCAAGCCTTTTACAACTGACATATTTGAAAACATTTTTCTTGATTTTGTATGACCTTGTAGGCTCACAACAAGTATATGAAACTTGTGTGAACCTACAGGTCACCCACAGAAGGACCAAAACATGGATTAAAGGCTTGTTTTTTTACCTTTTGGGCTTGAACTAGACTTGATTTGGTGTATTGATTGAAAGGCTTAGGGGTGTGTTTAAAGACCAAAAGCAATGGCTTTTTGGTTGTGTTTAGAGTAGTTTGGGACTGATTTTGATTGAGCCTTGAAGGAAAGGTGGTATTTTGAAATTTAAAAGTGCATTTTGGCTTTAAAAGATGGGTTTTTGGTAATGGAAGAGGCTATGGACGAAAATATGAGTTAGGACTGAGTTATGGGTGAGTGAGAGAGTGTGTGAGAGTGGTTTGCTAGTTGAAGGGGAGAGAATGGCAGTAGGAGAGTGAGAAAGGCCAAAGGAGGAAGTTAAAGGTGAGGGGAGGGGTATTTATAGAGAGAGAATGAGAGGGAAAATGAATTTGATCCTTAAAATGGACAAATTATTTTGCATTGAAACCACTGTAGAACTGTCCAAACTTCGCGGGGCTGCCCTGAGTGCTACCGAACTTTGATTTAGGCGTGGTTTGAAGCGTTGGAAAGGTGGCTGAGTCTACTTTCTAATCCAAGCGGTTTCAATGCAAAATAATTTGTACATCCAAGTTTATGACCATTTTACCCTCAAGAGGTCGGGAAAACGGGTCATTTTAGCAAAACGCACGCATCTCCCTCGTTTCAAAACGGATTGAGACATATTAAATATCGATAAAGAGGGTTTTGAAAGTACTAGAAGATGGTGTAGGTTTAGGTTTGTTTTGATGAGGCTTTGGATGGATATTTGTGGGGTTGGGTGAATTTTGGCTGGGTTACAAGCACTTATTCAAGCTCCAAAGTATTTTGTTGGTCCATTTTCATAATTGGGAATGCTCGAATGCTTCCCGGGTCCAAAATCGGGTGTCTACAGCAGTCCAAAGCAACCACAAGCCATCACCAATTGCAATAAAGACCAACCGGAAAGCCATCTCCACTCCATTTTCGCCAAAACTCACTGTTATCGAAATCTCTCCAATTAAAGATGGAAACCTCTTGCCCATTTATTCTAAGTATGTATATGTTAGAGTATAGCTTATATATAGTTTATGGGCCAAAGGATATGCCCACATGTTGAGGATTTACGAATCCCGAGCGAAACACCAACAATGCTCTGCTTTCTGCTTGTCTCGTCCGGACCGCAGAAACCATCGTCCGGACGGTCATTCCAACAAGCTTCCCTCTAGATTTTAAATGTTGAAATTATACTTAGGCCCATATACTTTCTATTTTCTACAATTTTGACCTTAAATAATGTTTTTCTCCCGTATTTGACCCTAGACTTAAATGTTTAGCATTGTTAATTGTTAATTGTGATATTAAGACTTTATTTTTCATTTATATTAATTTAAACTGTTGAAAAATGTGTTTGTACATTCATAAAATACACTTAATGAAAGAAAATAGTTTTTTCTGTGAAAAATCTCTTAAATAACAAACATATGGAATATTCATACAATCATGAAATTTATATTGCAATTACATTTATAAATATGTAAACTATTAAAATTACCAAAATACCCTTCACCATAGAAAGATTACCATTTTGCCCCTTCAAGTTATCAAATGTACGTATTAAATTCAACTTTACATGCCAAAAATTATCTAATTTGCCAAGTGTGAATGAAATTACGTAAAAACCCATAAAATGTGACATTCTACTAAATTGCCCCCAAGTCGGGCGAGAGAGGTGCCATAAAACCCTTCCCCTCTCGTAACCTGGCTCCCGAACCTAAGATATTATGGTTGACGGACCGGTAAAATCAAAATCCTTTTCCAAAAACAAGGCACGAGAGTCATTCAAGTTCGGTTCCTTGGGGACAATCCTCAAACCCAGGTGGCGACTCTGAACCAAATGCGCTCCGGAGGGGTAGCCATAGTAGTGCTTCTAACTCATCATAATTTCTCTATGCTCTTTAATTTTTCTTATCTTTTATCCCGTAAACTCCGCAAAATTCTCATCTTCTTCAACCATCTTCAAAAATTAATGAAAAATCACAAAATCTCCAAATATAACATAAGTTCATAACTGAAATAAGGATAAAATCACGATCAAAATATCTAATACAGGTTCATGCCTATGCAAAAATGTGAATTGCGTTGCAAAAATGAAAAAAAGATGTGCCTTGGTAACAAATTCTTAAAGTTGTTCTCTTTTTTTCAAAGCAAGAAAAATATCTTCATTCCAGTGGCTGCTAGCTTTATCCTTACCAAGGAAAAGGTATCACAAGGAAGCAGCCACTTGACACTCTTCTTCACCATTGCTTCCAAATCCAGAATTGCACCCAATTTTTATCTGAAAATGAGCATCTATCAACACCAGCCCACCACGTGTCATCATATGGATAGCCTAATCTTAATTTGGCAAAATCTCGTAACAAGAGGGCCCAAGAAAGAGGGAGTTGGGAAGATACTCTGCCCCTAAAAAAAGTAAGTCTACCCATTCTCATTTTTAGTACGAAATTTGTTAGTATTTGATAACTTTTTGGGGCAAAAATCATATTGGAGTTTTATTTTTGTGAGAATTGTTTGGTCTGATGTACGGTCAATTTGATATTTTCTAGGAATGTTTTTTGTGCGACTCGAATGAAATTCAAGTTGTAAGCACAACAATTTGTCATATCCTTGTTTTTGTGCTTGCTCATGACTTCTTTATCTCGATGTATCCTAAAATAGGCACCCCAAAACAGAGTTGCTTTTAAGCAACATACATGCATATACGTAAAAAAAAAAAAAAAAGAATTGTCAAGTTTCTAATAAAATCTTGTTGCCGATCGAAACAAAAAAGAAAAAATCGTCTGGGTCCCATTTTTTTTTTTTTTAAAACTAAAAGATCCCAACTACTACAAATAGCAAAAGTCATTAGCTTGTGATTAGCTGATGCATCGTTGTTTGGTTTTCCTTTTCTAGAAACTTGTTGTTAAGTGTTCCTTAGATGTGATAATTCCATTTCTAGTTAATAGTGGTTAACTTGCAGTTACAAGTTAACTATTCCGTTAATCTTTCTGTTATGTTCATACCGACTTAGCCTCTAGTTCCACTGACTTAGTTCATTGACTTCGTTGGTTTTTATAGTTTTTTTATATTTTTTTTGGGCTTAAAAAATAAGCTGGTTTTTTTTTTTAAAGTTAGTGAAATGTGTTGGTTTTTTCAAGCGAAAACGTTAAAAGGACTGACAACTGGGTAGCGACGGATATGCGGGGGCCCACTCCGGGCCACGCACAGATGATCCGACCTGTTCCATAATTTAAAAAGAAAAAATCGAGTGGGCTCGTGAAAAATTAACTCAATCCAACAGGTAGATGTTCTAACCAATCTTTCATTTTTTTATTCAGATTACAGGTACCTATATATAGTAGCGTTGTAAGTTGGATTTTTTTTTTAAGTTTAGTGGAAATATGTGTTAGAGTTTTTTTTGGCTTTTTTTAGTTACAGGCTTCTCGATGTATTTTCTCATTCGTTCAAGAAATCAGAACTAGAATGATTTCTCCCCCTTCCCTTCTCTTTCTTCTTAACATTTTAGATTTGTATTTTTTTTTAGTTATAAGAAGAATTTCATTTATAAGAAGAATTTCATTAATAAAGACTATTACAATCTAACGAATTTAAACAAAAATAGCTGAGAAAGACAGTAAAGACAAGATAAACAAAACACACAACCAAATCAAGTGAAGGATATATCCAGCCAAAAAATGAGCCGGCGGCCTTTTGTGAGAGATCTTGCCGTACAAAATGTCGATGAACATCTATCTCGATAGTTTCACAATTGACGAGACTTCTGTGCAGAAACTGTCCGATACTGTTTGGAATCACATCTTTCCCCAGACATATTTTAGATTTGCATTAGATTGTGTTGAATTGAGAAATTCTTCAACTACAACAAGTATTCACAATCCTTCTTTTGTCCAAGAAAATTTTATCACAAGTTGTGTTAACTTAACTTAGTTGATCAAGTTACAAGCTCAAAGCACAAAAAAAAAACCCTTCGTTATTTCGTACTGGTAGAAGCAAATGATAATACTATATACTACGTACTATGTATTAACAAATGAAACAGCAAACATTAAAGCAGCCGGGAACTAAGGGCTTGTATAGGCTAGTGGTTATCTCCTGATTCTCCCACAATCAAGATCAGGATTCGAGTTTCGGCAGAGGCGTTTGGGGTTTGGAGCTATGGATAGCTTCTAGACCTCCTCTATACTAACCCACTAATTCCCCCTCTAACCCTCCCACTGATGTATATCGAATGACCAAAAAAAAAAGTAGACGGGACGACTTGTCCGCTAATATACATTATTATATTACGTAGCTTTTCTGTTCTAATATTGCTAATGCCTCTGTTGCTTTCCAAATGTTCGTAACGAAAAGATATACTACAATCTTTGGAGCAAATGTCCCCTACAAAAAAAAACAATGCAAGAAAATACTTTACTTTTTTATCTAAATATATTGTAAGTCTTTCCGTTAGAACATTAAATTGTACGTTAAATTCTTGCAGTTCTCTAGCCCAATGCAACAATTAAAATTCAAATGTTGCGTAGGAAATAAATCGAAAAAAATGTCTAATGAACAATGCTGAATAACTTGAATTTTTACACCAAATCAACTAAAATTATTTGAGATGTAAGAGATTAGTAAGCAACAACTATTATATAGAACTTATGATATAGCAGGCTGTAATATTGTTCTGTTTCTGAGAAGTTCAAAGATTTGTTTCATAGAAATTGAAGGAAAAGATTTCTATCGGACAAAGAATATTACGTAAATCTGAAGAGATATTGTTCCAACTATGAGATCATTAGATTTTATCCTAATAAATAAGAAATCAGTACCGATGTTTTTATAGGTTCCGTGGGTTCTATTTTTTTTTTCTTACTTAGGCTACGTTTGGTTGGATGTAAAATATTTTTAGACTGAAAATATTTTTCACATACAACAGTTTACAGGAAAAAACAAGTTTTAATTATAATTATATTTCCAATTTCATTATATTACTCAAACTAATAACTCATGTAATTTGCCTGCAGAAGTATCACTTAAGTGGAAATTTAGGAGAGAGATGAAGGCCACGGGGTGCATGCAGGAGTGCATGTGGGGTCCGGTGGATGGAGAGAGAGAGAGAGAGAGAGAGCGTGCGTGAATATGTATTGACGTGGCCATGAGGGAATTGAGAGAAATATTCGACAATAGTAGAATTTCAAAGAATAATTCTCATTGATATCAACATAGTACAAAACAGTTTACATCAAACAGAATAGAAATTGCAGAAATGAGATACAAACAGCGTGATGGAAATTAAAATGGCTGAGTCCTGTGAATCATAATCTCCATAATAAAGAAACGTCGCCTACCTTAGGTGTTGACCGTGTTGTAGCTATCATTGGCGTCTTCGCCCCAAGATAAAACGGCTAGAACCACAGCTGACACACCACCACCGTCAACTGCCTTGACAAACTGACTTGCGTCTGCCCCTCTCTCTCTCAAAGGCGAATTTCAAAGCTGGAAGTGTTACATGAATTTCTGATGATGAAACAATGGTACAGACTGTCTTTATATAGGTGAAGGAGGAGCCTCCACCATCAATACGAAATTCAATTTAGCAATTCAATTCTGCAAATGAATTGTGTAACCCCCAACAATAATGTAGAATTTGAATTGTGCAACTCTCTCAACAATAATGCAGAATTTTGAATGAGATTCAATCTCCATCATGGGGTGTGTTGACCAGCTTTAATCACGTGTATTTACCAGCCATAAACACGTGTAACATTCACTTCGTGGGTCCTTTCGGTTGCCTTAAGAGACCCTCCGAACGCCCTGTTTCATTCACATCGAATTTCCGAGAAATTTCTAACAATACCATAAATCATTTTAGGCTCCAAGATATAAATGGTTTTCCCTAAAAGATCATTTTCCGGGCATTTTCACAACCAAACATCGGGAATTATGTAATATGTGTTTTTGGCAAAAATATTTTACGTCTAACCAAACGGAGTGCTCATACTGTTTATCGCTGATGAATTGATCAGTCGTTGTCAAGTTTATCGTACCAAGTGGATTAATTCATTGCGGCTCTGTTGGAATAATTCCAGAGTGAGTTCATTAAACAAATAATCCAAGCAATATCTTGTTGATTTTGATCTTTGATTTGGAATCAAACTGTTTTTACTCCAATCGAGAGAGAGAGAGACAGTGAGTGGCCGTATACCAAATGAAGAGAGTAAGTGAGAAATCATCGAACCAAAGCTAAAATCCATCCCAACAATTAGACCCAAAACCTAAAAACACAATCAAAGAGAGATCTTCTTTTGAAGATTGAAAAGAAAACACTAATCATAAAACCATATTGTATTAGAATGGAAGCTGTGGTACGTCTTTGACTCCTTGAAGAAAGATTTTATTATTATTATTTTTTTAAAATTTGGAGTAAATGAGATGGAGAAGATGATATATACTGAAGTGATTTTTTTTGTTTTTTGACATAAAGCAAGAATTTTATTTCAAATGACATCTGGCAACGATTACATCAAAAGACAGGAATGAAACCAAAACCACTAATAATTGAAATGAGCACGGCTTGGTAAGGCTTTCAAGGGCCACGGCTCTCAGACACACCTGCTGAAGCAAACCCAACACCTTCGGAACGGGACAAGGTTTTAAATACCAGCTTTGCGACACGTAACGGTAACGGTTTTGGTGTAACGGTTTCGGTAGTATTGAATGTTACGTAACGGGAATCGGGTGTAGGGGTCGTGAATTTTTAAAAACCATTTTTTGACAAAAAAAAATTTTAAATTACTTAAATAACCCGTAACGGTCGAGTATCGGCCGTAACGGTCGTGAACCGGTTCATGAATCGGATACGGACCGATACGTAACGGGAACCGGCCGATACGCATGCAATTTTTCCCTCTCACCGGTATACCGGGGTGTAACGGTATCGGAGAGGCCAAAAACCGTTACGTAACGGCCGATACGCTACGTAACGGCCGGTATTTAAAACCATGGAACGGGATTATGAATTCTATCAAAAGCTAGCAGTAGAGAATCCGACGACGGATACCCAACTCAAACCATTGCGAAAGTGAATTGAAACTAATAAAGCTCCTTTTAAGTTAAGGAACCCAAGTACCCCAAGTTAAGATTGTCCATAATAATTCTGAATTTTCATCACTTAAACGTGGTCAACTACATTTAAATAGCATTACAATGATAAATCAGTAACTATTGTATAATAGGAAACGTCAAAATCATGTCTGCTGATAATGCCGACCAATTCGAAAGCGATTTATTTTTAAAATTGTTATTCCAATCTAATATAATCGAATGTTGTTATTAAATAATCCTGGCTAGCAAGGTTATCTCTTCTTCATCACGGCACGTTTTGTATCATAAGTTTGAAATTATTCACCATTCTTTTGTTTTTAACTAACATAACGTCTGCTTTAGTTGATTGCATGCTGTCCATATCATATTCTCTCTCTCATATATATCTGTCCCAATTTTATTTGAGCCCCGCCAAATGATGGCTACATTGGTCCCCATATCAGTTAGTCAGCGGACCGAATTTTCCATTCTAAAAAAGGAGGTAATTGATTTTCACACTCCTTTTTTTATAAACACACTTTCATTTTTGTCATCTTTTGATTTGAATTCATGAAATTAACCTTTTATTTGTATCTTCTTTCACACTTGGAGTGACAATTTTGTAAACTGGCATCACAAAAGAACCAAAAAGAGAGTGTGGTTAAAAATAAGGGGAGTGTGAAAATCACTAAGAAAAGGTAACTAAAGTTTTTACACAAGGTTCTCGTATGGATAAAGTATTAACAAGTACTAATAAGCCTAATTAATGTAATTACACAACTTAAATAATTCAAATCAAACAAATAAGTGTACTAACAGTGAATTCGTAGCAAACTAGGACTTTATTTGTAGGATAACAGAATACTAGGGGGCCAAGTGTAAACAATCAGCATTAGGGACTCAACAGAAGCATGCAGGGCCGATTGTCCGCACATGGTCCTCAGCTTGTCCGGACGACCAGTGAAAGTTGTCTTCGAGGATCACTCGTCCGGTCGTGGGCCTGAGCTGGTCCAGACCAACAATGCTAAAGAACATATTGGAACTACGGGTTTGCTTGGTTTGGTGCATGGGTTCGATTTCTACCATTCTAACTCATCAAAAACACTATATAAGGACTTGAACAATTTTGGTTTGTTACAGAAAAAAACTACATTAATTATATATAATAAAAATTTAAAATTTAGTTGCGCAAAGCTTGGGCTTATCTGCCCGTAGTTCGTCGGCATATTAGATCATCTTTACCAAATATCTCAAAGTTAACATCAAAACTATACTTTGCTACCATAGTTCAAAATTTAAAGGATGGGTTTTTGTGGCGCACTCCAACTGATCCTTGAAATTGTAATATTCAATTACTACTATTGATCTATTTCTAGTTTTATTGATCTAAATGTAAAATCAACGGTCTTCTACATTACAAAAATATTTTGACCACTCCTTATTGGTAAATTACTTCAATTATAATTTACTTGAAAGAATACTAATATTCGTAAAACCGTGCGGTATGCAATAACTCTTTAATTTTTTATCTTCAACTCAAAACTCAGATACTTAGCTTTTCCTCAAATACATGAACTTTTTAATTTTTGGAATTTATAATCAAATTGATAAAAGAAAGACAACTAAAAGAAAGAGAATTGAAACAAGAAAGAAAGAAAGCTAAGAGATGAGATGTTTTTAAATAGTGAAACATGTAGAGAAAAATTTTTAAGATAACTTCTATTTGGTGTTTTAGAAATTTGGTAGAGCAGTACATATTTATTCGGCCTCATTCCACTAACAAAAAACAGTTTATTTCAAAAAATAAGACAAGTCATTTTCTCACAATACATCACATAAAAAATCATGAAAACTCAAGGGCTTGTAGTCTAGCGGTTATTTCCTGGTTCTCCACAAAGGAGACCAGGGTTCGAGCTTCGGCAGAAGCGTTTGGGGTTTAGGGCTATGGATAGCCTCTAGACTCCCCTCATGACTAACTCACTATCCCACTCGCTAACCCCCCACTGATCTTAGATCAAATGAAAAAAAAAACGTGAAAAATCAATTTATTTTAAAAACATTTGATGCCCTCTAATTTTCTAACATATACTATTTAAAAGGGTCTATGGGAGATGTCCTTTATTAGGGACAAGGGGTTGCTGCTGTGCAGCGGGTGCACACAATCCGAGCCGTCCGTTGCTCGGATGGATGGCCCAGATTTCATCTCGGCACCCTTGCATCCGAACCGGTGATTGTCGTGCGTGCAAGATGAAACCTGGGCCGTCCATCCGGGCAACGGACGGCTCGGATGGCGCACAACACCTTCTGTGCATGGGGCTGCACAGCAGCAACCCCAAATCCCTTTAATAGATGCTCTAATGCCAAAGTTTTGTGATTAGATGCAAGAAGGGATGGAAGCGGGGCAGGGAAATCTTGACAACTGTGGGCAGCCTATTGAAATTAACTAGTACTCCCTCCGTCCCCTAAAGTTAGACACTTTTGGGACTGCGTGTCATTTCTAAATTACATATATCTTTCAATTCATAATGTTTTATGTGATTTTCAAAACTTTGTTTAAAAGAACTAATTGAAATCTATCAAACGAGATCCATATTGCTTATATAAAACATTACGGATTCAAAGATATGGACAATTTTTTCGTAGGGATAGAATAGTGAAAGTGTCTAATTTTTCGGGACGGAGGGAGTACTATAGTAATTAAAAATGGTGAACCAAAAATGGTGCTAAGTAGAGCGTTAGCAAAATGGACACGAATCCACCCAATAGAAAACAATATGCTAACAAATTGTGCAAATGGAAGGTGGAACCCACGTGTGCTGCAAAGAGTTCCATCGATCTCACAAATCTTGGTGTCGCGTTTAAGAGAGCACCGCATATAATTCGCAACGAGATGATCATCCCACCTGGCCATTCATATGGCGTGGTAGACACTACTAATGTAACTGCAAATGAACCTATCGAGTTCGAGTTGTTCCCGAGCAGCTCGGGACTCGGCTCGCTTATTAAGGGCTTGTACAGTTTGGCTTGTTTTGTTAGTAAGCAAGCCAAGCAAAATTTTAGCTCGTTTACTATGTGAGCTAAGGTCAAACTAGTCATAGTTCAGCTTGTTTATACATGCATGTTAATTCTTCGATACATGGATTAACATTTAGACTCGAACATCCCTACTTTTTGTTACTAGTTTCCATTTCTGTACTTTTTTTTTTTTTTGAACTGATGATTCTCTTCATTACAATGATTTTGCTTCATCTTAATTTGTTACAATGACTTTTATTCTTCATGTGTTTTGAAGAATTAATACTACTATTCTTCCAATATAGAAATAATTTTTCCTTTTTTTTTTTATCGAGGGGTGGCGCGTGCTACTTTCCCCTCTTACTCTCCGTCCCTACTTGTGTTATTATATGCTCAAACGGTCAGGTCAGGCGTTAACCATCACATTCAATTTGAATTAAGAAATGAAATGATAAGTCTCATTTCATATTACATGAAGAATAATATTTAGAAAATCTTAACATATAAGAGAGGATCATGTTTTTTTTTTTTTTTAAAAATTGTTTTGGCAATTCTTAGTTTGGAGTAAAAAAGTAAAGGCTTTGAAAATAAACGAAAAGAAAAGAAAATTCCAAGCAAAAAAACAAACAGAAGAGTAACTGAGAACCTCTGTTAGCGCTGAGTCATCCTTTTGACCTTCAGTGCTATGGTCGCCGAGGAGCGCCAAGCATTTGTTACCTGAATTTGTTTCATAGAACCGCTGTCCCCGAACTCGCATTCCAAACACGTGCATCACAACTTATTTCCGTTTCTTTTTCCCTCCGCGGACGTCAGTATTTCCTATTTACGACAAAAACACCCGGTCTTTGACCGGATTAATTGCGATATACATGAGCTTGTTTAAACACTCCTAATTATCCAAAAAATACTAATATGGATTCATTTGATTTCATGTTTTCAAGAAAATCTAGAAAATCAGGTTTACCTCGTTTTCTTTATATAAGACTCCCGCGTTTACAAATTTTTTCTATAACACCTATCATTAGTACTCATAAAACAACTTAACTCTATGAATTATCGAAACATACTTTGTATTTTTATTACAAATGCATGGATGAACAAAAATGTATTTTTTTAAGGAGTTTTTCTAAATCTTGCTTAAAGTCGTTTTTTTTTTATAGTAAATTTTTTGATCTTGCTTATAGTGGTTTACAGCCAATAAAATCCAATGGAAGCTGTAACCACGCGCCTTAATCGGATCTGTTCATCCGACGATCTGTTCAAAATTGTTGCAAATTTTAATCCAAGTAAGTTGCTTTTTCCACAACAAAATTAACCGCTTTTGAAACAAACCCTGTAATTTTAGAGAGAGAGAGAGAAGAAAAACAAAACAAAAAAACAAACTCTTCTCTCTCCTCACCAACATAAATTCACACAGGAATTTGACTCTCTCTCTCTCTCTCTCTTTCTCCGGAAAATTGAGTCCTCCGTATTACAGTATTTGTTCGTAGTACAGAAACAGCAAACCGTGAAGGACGACGGACGGATCTGGTCAACCCCGTTTGACCGTCCCCTCATAAATAGGAGTACTACTTACGGTAAAACAAATTCAAGGGCTATTATGGTAAATAAATACACCCACCCTGGCCTGGGTTATTTATTTATTTATTTAATTTGCTCTCTCTCTCTCTCTCTCTCTCTCTCTCTCTCTCCTTGTTCATGTCGTTGTTGTTGTTCTGTTTTATATAAAGCCATTGCCAATTCATTTCCTTTCCTCTTTATATATATATATAAAGGTCTCTGTTTGCTTTCTCCCTTTTATTATCTCCAACGACAGAGAGAATCGAAAAACCATATATACACACAAAACGAATCTTATTCATACAGACAGAGTGATTGATAGATAGATAGATAGAGAGAGAGAGGGAGGGATGAGAACGAGGGCAAGGATTTGTTCTCTAAAAGTAGACATGTATTCCGAAAGTACTACTGCAGCAAAGAGAGGAAGAGATTTTTCCAGACAAGTAGTGAAAATTAATAATAACAGCAGCTGTAAACGCCGGAAGGTTTCGCCGGAGGCTGCCGGAAAATGTGATTTATTCGACGCTTTGCCTGATGATCTCGTCCTCTGCATCCTCTCCAAACTCAGCTCCACCGCCACTTGTCCCGCTGATTTTGCCTCCGTCTTGATAACGTATGGATTAATTTCTTCTCTCTTATTGAAATTTATTTCCAAGCAAAAAAATTGTCTTTTTTCTTTTTTGATTTTAAAAAGGCTCTGTTTTTAGGGTATGTATGTGGGGAGGGTTTGAATCTGACGGTGTGGATTTGTATGATGAAAACAGATGCAAGAGATTAAATTCTTTGGGACTCCATTCCATGGTTCTATCAAAAGCTTCAACTAAAATGCTTGCCGTTCCAGCCAAAAACTGGTCCGAGTCGGCTCACCGATTCCTGAAACAGTGCACCGATTCCGGTAACGTCGAAGCCAGTTACATTCTTGGCATGGTCAGTACATCCATCCATATATGTATATATAAATATAAATATAAATATTTATGAGTATTTATTTTCTGTCTACCATTTCGAGATGCCAACAGTCCTGTAGAGTATTATTTTTCCATTAATTAACGCATTCAATTACTCGTAACAGATTCGTTTCTACTGCTTGCAAAATCGTGGTAGCGGAGCCTCGTTAATGGCCAAAGCGGCGATTAATTCTCACTCTCCGGCGCTCTACTCGTTAGCGGTGATTCAGTTCAACGGCAGCGGCGGTTCGAAAAACGACAAGGACCTCCGAGCCGGCGTGGCCCTCTGCGCTCGAGCCGCCTTCCTCGGCCACATCGACGCCCTCCGCGAGCTGGGCCACTGCCTACAAGACGGCTACGGCGTCCGTCAAAACATCGCCGATGGCCGCCGATTCCTCGTCCAAGCCAATGCCAGAGAACTCGCCGCAGTCCTTTCAATTCACCCCGCAGGCCTCACCAGCCGCTCGTGGCTCACTTGGAATCCACTCACCAACCACCGGCACGCCACCGCCACGTCACCGGCTGCGTGTCCGTTGCTCAGCGACTTCGGCTGCAACGTGCCGGCGCCGGAGGCCCACCCGGCCAGCCGGTTCATGACGGAGTGGTTCGCGGCTCGGGGAGGTGAACCGAGTCCGGGGCTCCGGCTTTGCTCACACGTGGGGTGCGGGAGACCCGAGACGAGGAAGCACGAGTTCCGTCGGTGCTCCGTCTGCGGCGCCGTTAACTACTGTTCCCGTGCGTGTCAGGCGATGGATTGGAAGATGCGCCACAAGGTCGAGTGCGCACCCGTGGAGAGGTGGCTCGATGCGAACGGCGAACATGAAGGCTGACGGCGCCAATGGTAATGGTAACGGTAACGGTAATGCTAACGAGGAAATGGATGGTAATGTTGATTATGAAGGAAATGCCATGGACGAGAGTTAGAGGTAACGGCTATGAGTAAACGTGGACTGTGACTGTGACGGTAACGGTAACGGCACTTGAGTCTTTTTGATAGTAATAATGAGAATGACGAGAGCAAAATTCCATCCATTTTTGGTTGGAAATAATTATTAGTACAACTTTCCCTTTTTTTTTTTCTTTTTTTCCGTGGGCCTGTTGGCTGTATAGTGAAAGGTAGGAACATTTTAAAGAGGAGGATCTTCTTTTTCTTTCTTTGTAGTTGTACGATAGAGAATTTAATTTAGCTGCTTTAATTTCCGGAATCTGAAATTTATTTCTATTTAAGTCCTTCACCTTTTAGTTAATTTTTTTTTTTACTTTTTTTTTTTTGGGTTCGATAGGACAGTGTTTGGTGATCAATGGAAAATAACAAAATTAGGTAAGGGGCGGATAGGGATGTAGGGATGAGTAACCAAGAAAATTAAAAGGGCCAAAATGTGGCTTAACTTTAGGGTAAAGGGTGAGGAGAAGGTACCAATCTTAAATGTGAAATAAAGGTGGAAGTTCAAATTTCAAAAAATACAGGTAAGATTATGAAGTCTAGAGTAGCAGTAGCAAGCCAGTATGGAAAAAGGTAAATAACATTAGGGATCCTAGGTCATTTATTATGACTGTGATTTGGATCCTGTTATCGGAAGCCCATCGAGTTTATAATTCCAAGTACAAAAAATTGATTAAAAAAATACATATGCTCTAGTGCACATTTTATATTTTACAATATTTTTTCATCTATTTTTATTCACTTTTTAATTTTAGCATAAGCCCACTGGAATTTTTTTAACATTTTCCTTATGGTTTTTCCATCTACTCTCTTTTATATGTGGGAAAAGGTCACTTAAATAAAATGGGCAATTGTGTGGCCTTTTTTTGTTGGTCAGAAAGATCAGAGAGAGTAGGAATGTAGGATATATATTGACCCATGAAAAGAGTGGATTAAAGGAGGGGAAAGGAATAGTGGGAAAAACAATGTGATCTGCAAGTGGACGTTATGGTGGGTTTTTGGTAACTTTATTTGCCCCATCTTGAACCCCATTAACTAAGTTTAACCAAAAATGCCCGTCTGTAACTAATGACCTATACTTATTATCCACGGTGTACTTTCTAAATTTGGCTCCTAAAGTCATTCTTAAAGTAGACACGTAAGCAAAAATGGGGTCCATTTTTCACTCCTAGAGTTTGCTAATTTTATAGAGCATATGTGCATTCAGTAGGCTAGCAAGAACATTCTCAATTTTGTGAAATAAAAAATAAAAAAAGTATGGGTCCCATAAATTGATAAATCTAAATAGATTAAAAGAGCATGGGTCCCACTTAGAGCTAGCTACAATGCTACCTAAATCTAACTAATAGGTTAGGAGTCATGCTTAGGAACTATCCATGGGAGTTTGTATTGAGAGTCCATTGAAGACCACAATTGATCAAGTGGCTTGCTAAATTTTAGAAGTATCACCTAGGAGCCATTTTAAGGGCCCACTGTGTATGCCCTTATTTGGTGGCTAGCTCATGCGGTAAAGGTCTTGGACGATTCACACTGCATTCCGGGATTGAGACCCACTCCTCCCATGTAATAGATTAGGAATGACGAATGACAAAAAAAAAATTTATTTATCGTATTTTTTTTTTATTTCTTATTTTGTTTTAATGTGAAACCAATGATAGGAGAGACTTTAATCCTCCAAAGTTCAAGAAACCAACTGGGCAATCAAAGTTGTTCATTTTGTTGTCTTGGTTTTTTATTTTTTGATAACCACATGTTCGGGCCAGCTTGTGTACAACTCGATTAATTCCATGGCGTTGGAGATAATGAACGAACATAATTCCCAGTGGCCCCAAGAGTTTGCTGGTAAGGGGAATCGAATCTGAAACCTTAGATGAGAGCAAATCCCTAAGTCCCAAGGCAATACCACTTTACCAATCGCTTAGGGTTCATTTTGTTGTCTTGTTAACCTCATCGAGAACACTAATTAATTGAGGGAAAAATCAGGCTAATGAGACATTAATGATCAATACGATCTCCTAACACATTCATAATTTCTATATATATAGAAAAAGTAGATTTTTTTATCATCTAGAAAAAGTTGTTTATTCACAAAAATTTGAAATCCATTTATTTTAAGATAAAATATTCTTCGATCCATCATCTCTTCTTTGATGTCCAATCCACTTGAATTGTAACATGATTGACATTCTCAAAGAGTTATACAAAAGAACGGATCCATTCATCAAAGTAGGCCAGGAATGAAGTTAGTTTAATTTGTTTTTTGGGCCGAAGAGGATCGTATTCCAAATTAATAAAGCGAATGCTCTAATATTCTTGTTCTCTTACAAAAGTTCAAATAATTATACTCACTCATCACGGAAAATCGAAAGATGTTTTTTTTTTTTAAATATAAACCACTTTTCGTGCAAAATTTTTAACTACAGCACAAAATATTTTAATTTTAAAATCTAAAAAATAACACGACTATTCGTAACGGACTAAAATTCTAAAGAGATACTAATATACTTAACTATTGCACTACCCACTCATTTGTTTTCTGAGCTATTGTTGATTTGCAGGACCATTAGTGAATAGATACGTAATCTCCCCTATCATGACTCTCCCCTCATGGTAACTCTTGCACAGGAAAATTCTAATACTATTATGTTTTTAGATTTTGATTTTATTGTTGTGTGATGCACAAGAAAGATATTCTTTAGTATTGTACTTACTTCACCGACGACATCCAGTGGCGGACAACGGAATGCCATTTTTGCTTAATTTGCAGGGACCATTCTTCAGTAATATTACAAAAAAATCTCAAAGAACACTAAAAATAGGAAGAAAATTGGGGGGAGTGCAGAGGCCAAACACCCGCTCGCCCCCTGTGTCCGCCACTGACTACATCATCATATTAGCGCGGATGTCTTTAATATAGACATTACGGTCATGAAAAAGTTTAAAGACACCCATCGTTAAACACGACTCACATCATTTTGAAAAAAAGGAAATAGATATTGGAGATGACAAGTTGTTTTAGAAGCAGACAGTCCCTCTACGCCACGTGCTCGATGTGAAATCATTTTCATAGCTTCTTCTTAGGCCGGGTCAAGTGGGTGATTTTAGCAAATTAGAAAATAATGTACTAAAATCAATCCATTTTAGCAAACGAGAGTATGTTGATTTTAGCGCCTGTTTTCCTCATTTGCTAAAATCACCAACTTAATTTTATGAGTTTCGGAAACTTAGCCTTATGTTATCTATGTACGGTCTCTATTCACTTTTTAAATTTTTTCATTTTTTGTGCCAGTATCAACGCTACAGTAGGCAATTTAAAGATTTGTTTGTCTTTTTTGCTACTCCATTAAAGTAAAATTACTAGCTAGCTAGCCGGCCTGTTGAATATCATAGCTTTCTTTTTGTCAATCAAATTGAGGCCTGCCAAATGCCAATGCGAATGCCGTAGTCTCCCGAATGAACCGGAGTAAATAGTCGTCAATCGCCATCCTTTTCGAACGCTAGCTAGCTACTGCCTTTATACCGAAATTGAATCGTAGCATAGTGGCATATTCACCCAAAAAAAAATTACTCCCTCTGTCCCAAAAAGTTTGACTTACTTATAAATTTCAAGATTTTATGTACACCATACAATATTATCCAAAACTTGTAACTTTTCAAGTTTGCCCTTTATTAGTTGACTCTAATAAAATAGGACTTAATCATGTTTTGAATTTAAATCTTTTTCCAACAAGCGAAAAATCTTGTCGCTAGTGTAATCAGAGAGCTTTTTCAAAATTTTAAAATACATTTTAAATTTTAAAATTTTCAATTCTTCTTCTTTTGGTCTCATTAGTTTGATTGTTAAAAACATCTCAAGGGCAGAAATGGAATTTATTGACTTTCTTTTGTTGAAAATTTTAAATTGGTCCTATATTTTGGGACGGCCAAAAAAGAAAAGTGGGCCAAACTTTTTGAGACGGAAGGAGTAAATTAATTGGACATCGATAAGTATGTCAAAAATTGAATCCACGAATAGCGATTGGGAAACTACGAAACTTTCAGCTGAGGTGGATAGAGTTCAAACTTTCTTTACAATGCCAAAAAAATCAATATTCAAAACCAAAAGAGAGGGGAAGAGGTGGTCCAAACTCAAAGCCCATACCATTTAAAGCCAGTGGTTGGATCGACAACTAACATGGTTGGGAGTGCAAGGACACCACTAAGCAAATATGGCGAAACAGTAAGTTGAAAACGTAATGCTAACCACTTTTTGAGTTCTCTGTTGGAAGGTCAACCCTTCATCACATGTCCTAATTTTCATAAGATTCGAGTTTGTTATTCTTTTCCATTCTAACACCGTATGATTTCCCAAGAAAATTAGTGCCAAACTACGTCATGACGGATACATTGACAAACTTTTATTACCCTCTGTTCCAATTTATTTGTTTGATTTCGGTAGTCATCTCTTCAAAAAAAAAAAAAACCAGCTTATTAATTTTTTGTAATCCATTGAATTTGTTCAACATTTCACATCAAAGAGCTTTACAAATTAAAAAGTATAGTATAGTTTCTTTCCAGAGTATCGAAAAAGTAAAAGTAGACAAACAAAAAGTAAGGGGTAATAGCGTCAAGAGGTGGTCCAAAGTCCTAACTCTAAGGCCATATAAAAAGATGGGTACAACTCTCTCTCGTCTCAAAAATTAGATAGTAAAAATCCACCTATTTCCTGAGTTACAATTTTTCCTTTAAATTTCAAGTTGTATCCTTCTCTTTAAATTTTTCCTTCTCTAATCATCATCTCAACTTTCATACTTGGAATGAAAAATGCTATTAGTAACCCACTCATGCATACTAAATGCACAACAAGCTGATATGATGGATGAGAAGAAACCCACTGTGGGGCCCACCCAAATTTTTTTTCTCATCCGTCACATCAGCTTAATGTGCATGAGTGGTATACCCGTAGTTTTTTCCGGGTTGGAATACCATAGCTCGTCTCAAATGGAAGAGGATTTAGCCCATTGCAAGGATGAGTTGAGTTGTAAGGACAAGATATTCTTAAAAAAAGGAAAAATAAAAATATCTTGTGAGGATTGGTTGGAGATGCCCTTAAAATATTTAGATGAGAGCATGTTTACATTTATTCTGTGTGTTTATTGGGTGAACAAAACAGAGCACGATGCTTTATTAGATTCTCCTCAATAGGAAAAAAGGAAAAATAAATATTGGGAAAATAAAATACAGAACAGAATTAGAAAGATTCTAACTAAGCTGTCTCCTGTCATAGAAAAAGTTTAAAAAATGCTTCACAGATGTCATCATATTCTTGTTGAGTAGTCCTTAGAGCTTATATTTGAGGGCACACTTGCAACCACCGTTTAGTGTAAGGCTGGAAATTATACAAATCAACTGCTCGCGACTAGCTCGAGTTCAACTAGTTAATGGTTCTGCTTTATTTTGTTCGTTAAGTGAACGAGTTGAACTTGAACAAATTTTTTTACCGTAGTGTAATAAATGAGCTAAGCTTGAGCTAGTCGCAACTCGACTCGTGTTCGTGTAAATAGCTCTACTCGTATATATAAGCTCGGACGTTAATTCAAACCAAACTATGCTCTCAATTACTAATTCATCTGGAGCTTGAGTATTAGAGATCAATTCGAGCTCCATCGATCTCATTGAAATCAAATGAGCCGAGCTCGAATCAAAGCTCAGCTCGACCAGGATTATTTGCACCCATAATTCAGCGGGCTTGGGGCTTTTGTGCTGCGCCATAGTCTTCCATGAGTAGTATATGATCTATGAGAATTTGATTTGAACAATTTATTTTGTTCGGGTTTATCGAATTTCTCAATTAAAAAAATAAAGTTAAGGAAAATTCTACAATACACATCCCTATAAAAGTTACTATTATTTTCTTATAAAAGGTACGATTTTTTTTTGTAAAAGTTACGAGATACACCAAAATGTTACGAATCATATTGCTAAAAAGTTACGAAACAGTAAAAATTGTTACGATAGCCGATGACGTGGCACAATCTGGACCATACAATAGGTGCAAATGGTACATACATTTAATGAGTGTGCACTTAATTCTATTGATGTCTGGATAGATATTAGGAGAACAAAATTAAAAACAATTGTGACGGGGTGAAATAAAACTAACCAACCGAACGGATAAAAAAATTGATCGAAAATTTTGGGGTTCGGTCGGCCGAAGCGAGAGATAGGTTGGTTTCGGTTTTGGGGAAAATAAATTCATGATTTTTGGTTCGGTCTCGATTTCCTGGAATTGAACCTGAAATGAACCGAAATAGTAATTTAAAATCTATACCATTATGGGCTTGCTAAACATGATTTGAGACTTCTACTTTTCTTCTTGTTTTTACATTCGGCCTAACAAAATTTTGGTTGGCCCAAATGGTTTTGAAGTCCAACTTGAAAAATCCGAATTACCAAACCGATTTCGATCCCTAATCAGTAAAACTAATTTCTGGCCCGAAGCAATCTTCTGGGTGGTCCTGCGTACCTCAAAAACCCATCGATTTCTTGGGTGTTGGTGAACGGAATGTGACTGGTATTGTAGTAGGGGCGGCTATGGATTCCTTCAAAGGCTCATACTCCCCTCCCCTCGCGCTATTAAAGCTATGGGCTTTCGATATGTGATACGTCCCCTACTATTAATTCTACGTAAAGCTTAGTTGGGTGCAGTCATTGAAGATGTGGCACAAGTAATTCTGTTAGAGAAAGGTGTAGCTGCCAACTAAGGAAATAACGGCCGTTGGCGGGAGAGTTTGTTACACAAGTTGTGGCTGTGTTTCTTTGTTGTTCCAGTATAAAAGAAGTAGCTTAGGTGGTTGTAAAGCATTCTGAAAAATTTAGACATTTGTAAAGCGTTGGATGAGAGTTCCATTGCAAGCGTTGGACGAGAGTTCCATCGTTATATCCTGCAATTCCATTTGTTCTTCATCAATAAACTTTCCATTTTCTTTCTTTTACGTTTCTGAACCATTTCTTCCATTTCATTAGCTCAGTTCTTAACATTGGTATCAGAGCAGTCTTTCCTTGGACTGTGAAGATTAGTGCGCACCATGGCTACTCGTGAAGATTTCTGGGAAATGAAGGCATTATTTTCAAAGTTACTTGAAAAATGCGATGAAGTTCAAGGGAAATTCAGGGCGAATCTTGATTACCTTGAATCATCCGTTAAGAAAATGGGTTTCGAAGATCCAGGGATCAATAATGAAAACCAAGAAGATGATTTGCAGTTGGGGTTTGAGGAAGCTACGGACGCAGAGCCCGACGATTCAGCGCGAAACAGAGAGTGTTCGGAGAGACTGGTGTTAGGGAAACCTTCAGCCAGCAAGATAATGGATTGTGAATACGCAGAGATGGAAAATTGTGTTACAAATGAAGATTTGCAAGCAGAGTACGGACAAATTACAGAGGTAGAGTCCAGAAAGTGGGCAGATTGCAAAGAGTGCTCGGTGACGGTTGTGTTCTTGAAGAACCAGTCACTCCCAAACCGCCATCACTCTCCATTGCCGTATAGTTACCCCAATCAGAAGTTAGCTAACAGGAAGACATGGGAACGATGCCGGAAAATCAAGAATCAGGAACATTGTGTATGTCAAAGGAAGCCTCATACCGAGGGTTGGGTAACCAGCAATTTCCGAAATTGGCGTGAGGAAACAAACAAGACTCGGGATCCGAGTTATTCAGCCAAATATATGCCTTTTCTCTGGAGTTACAAGGCAACACTGAAAGGTATTTGGGATCCAGGTGGAATAATTCTTGAAGCAAAACTCTTATTTTTTGGCTCCAAAAATTCTTTGAGCTTGTTCTCTATTGTTTTAGTTCTTGAAGGTGCCACGTGCATTGGAAGGGGTATGAATTACATGACTTATGAATGGGTTCATTGGGATTGTGAATGCAAGGTGTTTGATAAAATTACTGATACATATTGGCTGACTCAAACGGTGGTTGCTTTTGCTAAAGTTGATGGTGTTAGATTTGTAGGGATGATGTTTGATAACATGCCACAACAGGATCCTATGGTATGGAATGACACCTTCGAGGGATATGCACAATATAGTCGGGAGGCATTATTTTGGTACCATGAAAGGCTAATGGATATGCATATTTTGGTACCATGGGTACAATCAGACCAAAACATTGATAGACAAGTATGGGCTCCTTCCTCCCACGGGCACTTCACGGTTCAATCCGCTTCTAAACTTGGTGATAATATGCAAACTGATGAGATAGAACCAAAGAACTGGAAAAGGTTGCGGAAAACAAAGAGTATCCCTAAATGGAAGTTCTTGATGTGGTTGACTCGGAATTATGGGTTACTAACAAATCATTTGAAGTTCACCCAGAACATATCACACTACAACAAATCTGGGAATTCTCAGCGTTTTTCAAACGCCGGGAAAGGTACCCTAAACGCTGGAAAAAGTCATTCCCGGCATTTATCCCGGCGTTTTAACAAGTGTGCCCGATACCCCTGTCGGGAATTATTCCCGGCGTTTATGAAACGCCGGGAATGGTTCCCGGCGTTTGGTAAAACCCCGAGATTGATTTTCCGGCGAACTAAAATCCGGCGCCAGTGACCCCAATGCCGGCGTTTGCAAACTCCAGGAATATTCCCAGCGTTTTTAAAAACCCCGGGAATGGCGGTAATAAACGCGGGAAGATTTTAAAATTTGGCCCCATTTCCCGGGTTTAACAAACGCCGGGAATATTACCGGAGTTTAAAAACTCCGGGAATGGCTATAATAAACGCTGGGAATCTTGACAATGTTAATCCATTTCCAGGGTTTAACAAACGCTGGGAATATTACCGGCGTTTAAAAAACCCCGGGGATGGCTGTAATGAACGCTGGAAAT
>JAXBDA010003743.1:0-32796 GCA_036023075.1 Gaultheria prostrata | reverse complement strand
ATAGAACAAACATTCATCTATTAATTTGTGCAAAAATAATAATTTTTTTCGTAGAGCAAAATCTATTTTTTTAGTCTTTGGACTCCGTGCCGGACAAACATTATGGAAGGGAGGGAGTAATATATATATATATATATATTCTGTGGGATGTTTCTTACGTGTATGTTGGCCTTCAGTCTTTATAGACCCTCTCCGTAGACTTTGAATTGATCAAAGTCACCATTTTTAATTATATATATATATATTCTGTGGGATGTTTCTTACGTGTATGTTGGCCTTCAGTCTTTATAGACCCTCTCCGTAGACTTTGAATTGATCAAAGTCACCATTTTTAATTATTGTCATAGTTATTATTATTTTTTTAAATTCACTGGGAGTACAAATAAAAAAGAGAAGTGATACATACACATCCATCGCAACACAATCCATAACTCTTCACATACACATGAGATCCACACATATTAGCACTATAATTATGTGTGGGTTCCACATGTATGTGAGAGGTTGTGGATTAAGTTGTATACCTATCATTTTTGAATAAAAAACAAAAAAATCTAGAGTGGGGTCCTTCCGGGATGTGCACGTTTGGGACCCACATACATCAAAAGACGACGACGTTCTAATTTACAACGGCAAGATGAATTACACGTGGTCGTACAACGTCGTATAAGTGGGATGTGTTGACGTAATCCGTTTGATGATTCCCTTTTTTTTTTTCTTTCAACAGCATATGGGATGATTCCTCAATTTCCTTGCACCCCACAAAATGGCCTTTCACCAAAAAAAAAACAAAAAAAAACTCTATAAATACCAAACGGGTTTTTTCACTCTTGCCACACATCTCTCTCTCTCTCTCTCTCTCCCCTGCCAAGAGTTTCTTTTTGCAACACATAATCCACATTAAACCAAAACCATGAGGGTAAGTCTTAAATAAATTTCAGTCCTAATTTCCTAACACACACATGTATGTATTTATCAGCACGTGTTAAAAGTTTTTTATTCACTGAATGCTAATTCGAAATTTGTATTGGTTATGTAGCAAAAGGTCGTAATCAAAGTATCCATTAACGGAGAGAGGAAGTCTCGCTCCAAAGCTCTGAAGATTGCAGTTGGCATTGATGGTAATTATTTTATACATGCATTAACTTTTATTTTCTTTTTGTGTCAAAACTCTCCATTTTCATGGACAATTTTACAAATTAATCTTACTAGGCCATATTGTTTTGTGAAAAAGCAACCACATTGTTGCACTGTTTTATACTCCAACTTAAAATTAATTATCATATGGGTCTGTCTCGAAATTTAAATTCTACGTTCACTGAAAATCTTAGAAATGCTCTAAAAATATGCTAAAAATTTAGCATGTTTTCCTTATTAATTACTCTGTCCACAACAGATGGGTCTTCACGATTTCGAAAGAATTTAATTATATGAATTTCAAGAAACAACTCAGACTAATCATGGGGTATTATTTGGTATAATTGCAGGGGTAGAATCGGCAGCTTTAGCAGGACAGGACAAGGATCAGTTAGAGCTGACCGGAGACGGGATAGATGCGGTGGCGCTGACCACGTTATTGAGGAAGAACGTGGGGCATTCGGAGCTGGTGAGCGTGGGTCCGGTTCCGGAAAAGAAAGACGGCGGCGGCGATCAGAAGAAAAACGAGGCTTCAGTGCCGATTCCGGTGACGGGGTATTACAATTACCCGTATGCGCCACCGTATATGTATGAGATTAGTGACCGAAACCCAGACAACTGTTCCATCATGTGAATTCGAAGAATTATTTGACGAAAAATTAAAGGATTCTGGAGAAGGGTGAACAGATTGGAGTTCGAAAATTGAATTGAAAAATAGATGGGGAAAAAAAAAATTCTGATTATGTATGTGGAAGAAAGAGGTATCAGAGTTTGAACTAAATCTGGGTCTGGGAAATAGTTTCTGGATTAGAATATACTTATGAGTTGTCTCTTTACTTTAATTTCCTCACATAGAACTTGTTGCTTTACCTTTGCATAATTTTACTATAGCTTCAAGTACCTATTAATGTTCGATCAAACTAATTTTATACGTGGACGATTTACTCGGCAAGTTTTACAACTTGAATGATTTCGATTATTGTTGCGGACCCGGGAGGGGCCCACAAAAGCCCAAAACTGGAGCAGACTGGACAGCAGCAAACGGGACAGGATCCTTGTCCATTCGTCGCATGTTGTGCGTTGGTTTATTTTTTGACTGTCTTCTCAACAACTCTTACCAGAGCTCCGAGTTTGGAGATCAAGGCTTGAAAATGGAAAAAGCTGGGAAAGCAAAGAAAATTTTATTGAGAAGTTCAGTGTACTTATACAAGTGAGGTCGTGGGCATCGCCTGCGGGCCTTTCACTAGTATTATTTAATTAATTGGCAAGACTTCATTGGTAATGACAAAACCATTGGATTGGACTTGGTTTTGTTATCCATCATTGGGCCATAATATCTTATTGGACCGTATTGATTTCATAGGCAAAGATTCTCACTGGACTTATCCTTATTGGGCCTTTGTCTGGAAACTCTGGATAGATGTAAATCCATGGGCTCAGCAGTTCCAGATGATGCTCCGGTAGCAGGAGGGGTAGTCTGTCAGGTCGACCGGCCGGTCAGTGGCGGCTCAAGGAATTTTGATTAGGATGTTTAAAAATTACCTTAACTTTGCTAGTCCTATTAACAGGCCATATATACACAATTTTCTACTTATATATTAGTTAGAATAATGAGATTAAATAATACGATACGAAAATACGTAAGATATATGTCACAATTGCATGTTCACGGCAAATTTTAATTTTTAGGCCAATTAAAACTAAATGGCACATACATGCATTAGTTTTTACTCTAGGAAATTTTCAGGATTTATTGTAGGAAATTATCTGGCGAATAGGTTTATTGGTTTTTTGCTCGGAGGGTGAAAGGGAGCAATTATTGGTTCATATATCCTCTACGCTTGACGAAATGAAAACATGTTTTTTTTTGGAATTATTAATTTTAAAGTTTATAAAGTTTAAAGGATGTGACTCTAAATATTATGTAACCTCATTATTTAAGTTTAAGGGCCATAGTTTTTGTGAAAAAATGCTTACCGTCCTATAAAAATAGAACCAGTCTTTACAACATTTTAAAACGTTGAATAACTTCCATATATCTATACAATTATTTTATATATTTTATCAATAATTTATTTGGACTGGCAGGTTGTGTGTGTTCTGGAGATAATCTATGAAATAATTTTTAAGTTGTATCTTCAACCGTCAGAATCTACATGAAAGCAGACAATAATAACTGTAGGACAATGACTTGCCGTACATTTCGTCAATCTAACAAGTTATCTCTTAATCTTAATTTAGTACTATTAGTTTTGGTATAATATTTACTATATTTATTAGGTTTGTCAATTGATGGGGATAATGACGTTATCTAAGATAAACAACTAGAGGCTCAACACTGAGCTACTTGATAAGTTATAACTACGTTTCAAGTTTAGGGCCGCATTTGTTAATTTTGCGTCGATCTTTTGTGAATTATTGATTTGTCTCGACGAGAGGAATTAAAGAATAAAAAATTATTAACTATACTAAATTTCATGCGAATAATTAAAAATAATCCAATAATCCAAAAAAATTTGGATTATTTTGTCTTTAGCGAACTTTTTTTTTAGTATTTTTATAATTAATCTTTGAATTTATAGATTCTTCTCGTTATGACGAACCAGTAATCCACTAAAAATCGATGCAAAACTAACAAATGTAAAATTGAATAAAGACAAAAAATTAAACTAAATGGTTACTCTCGAACATGTTATTCTAATTAAACACCAAGCGGTTACTCGAACACCTTAGTCTAAACACCAGAGTATAAAAAATAAGTGTTTATCTTTTATAAGATCGCATTTTAGAATCCCACGTATGCCAAATATTCCAAAAGTTAGTACCATTGGAGAGCTTAACTTCATAGTCCCCAAATTAGTCGACGTGTGAATAAACTGACCCAGACATCCAAGAGGAAAAAGACCAAGCGCTTTCAAAATTGAACATTTAATAGTCTACGTTTCAATCCAAAACCATTTTCGTTTTAGAACTGTCTACTATTTTAGAGAAGCGGTTGAAAGATGAAAAATTAAAAATTATGTCGAAAGGGAAAATAAATATGAAAAATGATTATTTCGTGTTTCGCAATTTCATAATCCAACTTTTCAATTTTCAAATTGACCTTTGTTCGACTTACACAAAGTTTTTTTTTTATACCTTCTATTTTGTGTTTAGATTCATCAATGTCAAGCAGTATTCCAATCTATATTAAATTAGTTGTGTTGGGATTAGGGGTGTAAACAAGCCGAGTCGAGACAAACTGAGCCAAGCTTTGTAAAGCTTGAGCTCAGCTTGTTCAGTAAATGAGCCAAAAATCAAGCTCACGAGCCGAGCCAATGTAATCTTAACAAGTCTCCTTAAACAAATTGAGTCTATATAACCGATCTGAGCTTTTGCGAGCCAAGCCAAGTTTTATCGAGCTTATTTACTAAAAGAGCCTACAACTTAAGCTCGAGCTCAGCTCAACTACTAAATGAGCCGAGCTGAGCCTTAACGAGCTAAGCCACGAGCTGCTCGTGAGCAGCTTGGTTCATTTACACCCCTAGTTGGGACTTGGGACAATCTATTAAGTTATAGATCTTTTCTTATTAGAACTCGGAGCTAGCAAACTCTTAGGGCCATTGGAGGGTTATACCCGGTTGTTACCTCCATGGTCTTGAATTGGTCGAGATGTGTGCAAGTTATCCCGGATATTCGGTTATTCAAAACGAAGTGTTGGTTGTTAGATGTTGTCATTGAAATTTAACCTTTGGTCTTGTACAAAGAGGTAAACGGTGCGAATTAACTTTTGGCTACCACTTAATTTATTTTTTGAATGACGGAACAATTTCATTTAACTAGAGAAATGCTTACATAAGATGAACAAAACTGGAAAAGCTGGGGAGGAGGAGAAGAAACCCAATTCACAGGTATGGCTCCTTTCAATCGAGAGGAGGCCAACCAATGAGCTATCCTATTACATATCCTGGAAACCCAAGAAAAAGACCATCTTAGAGGAATAGAGATCGCCTTAGTATCATCGATTATAGTAGCACAAAATCCCAAGGAGGAGCTTTTCGGTGGAACTAAGATGGATCACTGTTTTGTTATCACTTTCTATCACTGCCTTAGAGACTGACAGCAAGTAATTGGGCCGCCATCCGTACTGCTAAAGCTTCCAAAAACCAGAGCTGACCTTCCATCCAATATTTCACCCTTCGAGTCCCTTAAAACCACTGCTTTGGCTGCTAAAGTTACTTTATTGTCCTAAAAGAGTTTCCGAAACAACTACAGATTTTTTTAGTATTTTTTTTATTTTTGAGTTGAACAAGAGAAGCCTTAAGACAAGTTTAAGCAATTATTTTTAAGTGGTCTAATGATACTTGGTGTCACGCATGATTCACAAACACTCCCTCAAGACAAGTTTAAGCAATTATCTGGATCAATCAAACTTGTTAATTATTGTTTTCCTAAACTTACAGGAGTAGATCAATATTTTAACTTCAAAAATCATTTTTTAGCATTTGTAGTCAGTCTGGCCATCCCTATTGTCTTTTCTTTCCTTTTCTTTTCCTTTTTGTCCTCCCTGGGATATGCCCCTTGTAAGCTATATATTCGCTTAACCTCTTTTTATTCCAATGAATTGTTATTCAATAGATTTCATCAAGATTTGATAAAATCAAACCCTAGATTTTATCCATTGGTGAAGAGATTTGATAAAATCTCAGATTTTTGAATGTAAAAATCTTAGATTTTATCAACCCTCTTTTTATTCCAAGGAATTGTTCTCCAATAGATTTCATCAAGATTTGATAAAATTAAACCCTAGATTTTATCCATTGGTGAAGAGATTTGATAAAATCTCATATTTTTTAATGTAAAAATCTAAAATTTTATCAAATCTCTTCACCAATGAATAAAATCTAGGGTTTGATTTTATCAAATTTTATCATAAAATCTATTGGATGGAGAACAATCCTCAAGCTGTTTTACCAAAAAAAAAAACAAACTCAACTTTGGGAAAGCAGAATTAGGGTGATATCGAACTAAATACACCCCGTTCCATGTTGCTTGCCTTTTTTTTTTTTGTGTGTGGAGAATTATACATTTTGCACTCAACAAATAATGTATTAATGAGGTTTTTTTTAAGAATAATTTTATACCATTTTTTTCGTCAATTAGATCTAAATTGGTAATGTTTAAAATATTACTTTTTGTGTACAAAATGTGCAGTTTTCAAGAAGGATCAAGTAATTTGGAACGGATGAAGTATTAAGTTGTGAATTATTTGAAAGCTGATTCATAACTTCACTGTAAACACTCTTGAGTGGAATTTTAAACATCGAGAAACTTGTCATTTTCCTCTTAACTGAAAAAAAATACTACTAATATTTTGTGGGATATTCTTACGTGTATGTTGGTCTTCGTCTTTACGGTGTAGACCCTCTCCGTAGACTTTGAATGATCAAAGTCACCATTTTTAATTATTGTCATAGTTCTTTTTTTTTTTACTATTTACACAAAAATCTAGAGTTCCAAATCCAGTGAGGTCCTTCCGGGTTGTGCACGTTTGGGACCCACATACATAAAAGACGACGACGTTTTTCGGGGACCATTATTTTGCAACCGCTCGATGAATTACACGTACAACGTCGTATGAGTGGGGTTTGGTCACTGTGTTGACGTAATCCGTGGGATGATTGCTGGCACCTCACAAAATAGCCTTTTATTACCAAATTCATTTCACAAAAAAAAAAAAAAAAAACTCTATAAATACCAATGGGTTTTTTCACTCATGCCACACACATCCCCTCTCTCACTCTCTCTGCCAAGAGTTTCTTTTTGCAATACATAATCCCACAGTAAACCAAAACCATGGCGGTAAGTCCGATAAATAAATTTCAGTCCTAATTTTCTAGCACACAAACATGTATATATATTTATCAGCACGGGGTACAAGCTTTTTATTCACTGAATATTTATTCGAATTTTGTTTTGGTTATGCAGCAAAAGATCGTAATTAAAGTACCTATTAACCAGCAGAAGTCTCACTCCAAAGCTCTGGGCTGGTTGCTCTTTTGGACCAAATTTTTTTGTTCAAATAGCTATCCAAACAAAGCCCTGAAGATTGCAGTTGGCGTTCACGGTAAATATTTTATCCGTGCATTACCCTTTTTCTTTTCTTTTTGCGTCAAAATCTCCATTTTCATGGGCAATTTTACAAGTTAATCTTAGAGCAAGTGCACCAATGGTTAGCAAAAAATACTAGCAAATAGTGCACATTTTTATTTTACTTGCCCATATTTTTTTTCGCACTCCACCAATGCTCGTTAATTTTCTCTTTATCTCTATTAAATATTAGAAATTAAAATGTGTGGCAAGTAGGCCCCATAGGGGGTGTGTGAGAGAGAGAGAGAGAGAAAAAGAAAGAGAGAGAAATGATTAATTACTAGTTGCTTCTCAATAGTGCCTCGGCACTCATGCCGAGCCTCCCCCCCCCCAAGGCATTTTACCTTTGCTTTTGCAGAGTCTGCTGCAGTGCAGATTTTTGGGTATTGGGAGGTAAACGCAGAGGTATGCCTAGTCTGGTGTACATGCTCTTAGTTTACAGCCATGTTTTTTGGGAAAAAGCAACCTGATTGTTGCACTGTTTTATATCCAACTCAAAATTAATTGCCATATGGGTCTGTCTCGAAATTTAAATTCTACATTCACTTAAAATCTTAGAAACGCTCTAAAAATATGCCAAAAATTACTCCCTTCGTCCCATTTATAGTGTGTACATTTTTATTTTGGGTTGTCTCTTAATAAGTGTGTGTTTTGAAAAGTTAGTGGGTACATTTCCTATTTTGCCCTTAAAAGTAGATTTCTTTTTAAAAAGTTAGTGGGTATTATTATATTGATAATGTTAAGTAATGGAAAGTAGATGTAAAAGTTGATGTGAAAGAAAAATAATTGAAATTTCAAGGTAACCCACTTAAAGAGGGACATGGGAGTAGCAATTTTTCTTATTAATTACTCTGTCCACAACAGTTGGGTCCTCACGATTTCGAAAGAATTTAATCATATGAATTTCAAGAAACAACTCAGACTAATCATGGGGTATTGTTTGTATAATTGCAGGGGTAGAATCGGCAGCAATAGCAGGACAGGACAAGGACCAGTTAGAGCTGACCGGAGACGGGATAGATGCGGTGGAGCTGACCACGTTGTTGAGGAAGAAGGTGGGGTATTCGGTGCTGGTGAGCGTGGGTCCGGTTCCGGAGAAGAAAGACGGCGGCGGCGATAAGAAGAAAGACGAGGCCCCGGTGCCGATTCCGGTGACGGGCTATTACAATTACCCGTACGCGCCACCGTATATGTATGAGATTAGGGACCAAAACCCAGACAACTGTTCCATCATGTGAAATTTTGAAGAAATATTTGAGGGAAAAGGATTCTGGAGAAGGGTTCAGATTGGAGTTCTAAAATTGAATTGAAAAATAGATGGGGAAAAAAATTCTGATTATGTATGTGGAAGAAAAGGGTATCAGAGTTTGAACAAAATCTGGGTCTGGGAAATAGTTTTGGATTAGAATATACTAATGAGTTGTTTTAATGGATGTTTATTTCTAAGGATTGAAAACTCCAATGTTCTCAGATGTAGGAACGAAGTCAAGATTTTATTTTTGTGATGACGGAGTACTTAATTAAAAAGTTTAGTGGTGGTGAATCAATAAATTAAAGGATGATTCTATCAAATAATTGCATTTTTTCAACATCTTGTGGTGGCGACCGCCCCCACTTGTTCCCCTTTGACTCTATCATTGCTCGGATGTGTAGTGGTCGGATTCCAAGTTGAATTAAGGAGAAAACAAGTTGTTTTAGATGTTTAACTTCTTTTTTTTTTTGCCCCTCTGGGTAAGTTAGATGTTGAACTGTTCAATTTCACAAACTCTCATGATTGAAACAATAGTCACATGGCAACTACAATTCCACAAAAAGCTCTTGGTTTTGGTTTTGAGTTCGACTCGTGCTCACATAGCTGGAAATTCTTTTGTTGAATCATGCTTTGGGGGGCTTGTCTCCGCATGAAAGACGTCTTTGTGTCTTGCTTTTTCAATTTCTTTGTTCTTTTTTTATTGTTTTTCGCGGACCAGGGTCCTATCCAGTTTTGCTACGTACAAACCAGTCCGTCTAGTTTTGGATGTTTGTGGGCTCCTCCCGGATCCATAAAAAAGATCGGAATTGTTCATTTGGTAAAGCTTTCGAGTACATTGTCCACGTAAAAAATTAGAAGTTTAATTGAACAGTACTGATGGATACGTGAATGAAACAGATTTGGACAATAAAAAAAAAAAGGGCAATTTTAAGTTTGAAATTATTTTTTTTCATCTCATTTTCCTTGTAGAAGTCTATAGCTGCAAGTACCTATTGATGTTCGATTAGACTAATTTTTTACGTGGACGATTTTTTTTTTTTTTAACGAGAAAAAATGCCCAAAGGCTACAAAAACTCAGAAGAGAAAACAGATAAAAGAGAGGATGGGTGGACAGACACCCAATTACAAGGAAGAGTGCCTCTCAAGGCTAATTTAGCAACAGAATGGGCCGCCTTGTTAGCAGAACGACGAATCCAGTTGAAGGCTACTTGACCAACTTGAGCTAGCTCTTTACGTGGACGATTTACTCGACGAGTTCTACAACATGAATGATTTCGATTATTTTTGTGAGTCCAGAACGGGCCCACAAAAGCCCAAAACTGGAGCAGATTGGACAGTAGCAAACTGGACAGGATCCTTGTCCATTCTTGGCATGTTATGCGTTGGTTTATTTGACTGACTTCTCAATAACTCGTACCAGAGCTCCGAGTTTGGAGATCAAGTGAAATGGCAAAAGATGGGAAAGTCAAGATCAAAAGGTTAAAAAATTCATACAAGGCATCATAGAAGATGCAGATCGAGGATATCCTATAATAGAAGGATATTCATTTCTTGCTCGATGGTTAGAAGCCACATGAGGTGAAACAAGCAGACTGTGATATTCTGGATCGTGCTGTCAGTAGCGTCGAGTATCTGATGAAAATAGGTTTGTTCAAAGCCCTATAAAAAATGTATGGAAAACATTCTGCATTGAATAAGACATATATGATGAAGAATTTATTGAACCTAAAGGTGCCCGAAAATGGAGCTTTCGCAAAACATCTCAACGATGTTAATGCCATCATGAATTAGTTGGAGTCTATAAGTATTAATTTCGATGTTGGGATCACAGCTGTTGTATATTTATCGAGTTGCCAGATAGTTGGAACGAGTTTGTGGTGGTAGTGATAAAATCTTCTGGGTTTGCAAATATTCAATTGAAGGATGTTGTTGGCTTGATATAAAGAGAAGAGGCTCGGAGTGAAACCTCTGGGGAAGATGTTATTTATGGTTCAGAGTGAAAAGTGGCAAGAAAAACAATGGGGGAAACAACAAGATTGGAGGAAAATCGAGTTCAAATCATAAATCTCGTGGAGGAGACAAGAATGTAGAGGGTTGCTGAGACTGGATCAAAAGGGGCCGTCACCATAAGTGAGATTGTAAGGCACCGAAGAAGCACTATAGTAGGAATAATAAACAGGGCAAGGACACTATCAATTAATGTTACCGATGATACAAATAGTGATGCTTTGGCTTGTTTGTTGGATTCTCACAATGAGAATTGGATTGTCAACTCTGGAACCTCGTTCCATGCCATTTCACGCATGGATATACTTCGGAAATATGTGTAGCGGTATTCTAGGAATGTCCACTAGGGGTTATGATGAGGCGTGCATAATTGTTAAAAGCGGATGCATAGATTACTCAAATAGACGAGATAGTACTAAGATTGAATCATGTTAACACAAGGAACCTAATTTCAATTGGTCAATTGTCAGAGGATAGAGTTGTAACATCATTCACAACCGACACATGGGCAATGGTCTTGGCTTGCAGTAGACAAGGAAGACATCTTATACGTATCATTGTGTTATTACAGTAGCATTGCGGCGACATCATATGGGTTGATGGTACTATATGACATTGTAGGCTTGGCCACATGAAAGATAAAAGGCGCTAGACTTGAACTTCTGAAAGGAATGTGTCTTCTAGAAATAAGAAAAAAGTCAACTTTACCAAGGTGAGAAGGACTCCAAAATCTGAAATGCAGGAATTGGTTCACACTGATGCATGGGACCATCTCAAGTACCTTTTATTGGTGCATGGCTGTCCTTATTTTGTCACTTTCAATGATGAATATTATTTGACAATTTGGGTGTCTCGTTAAGCATACATACATCTGGTATGTTCGGTATTTTCAAGAGCTAAAAAAGTGAGTTGTATTTTACAATTTGACGAGAAACAAATTGAAGAGTTTGAAGTTTAATAATGTTAGGCGATTATTGTGATAGTGAGTTTGAGGCTTACTATGCTGCAAATAGTATTTTGAGGTTGAAAACAATCTCAAAAGTCAAGGCAGAACGAAGTTATTGACTGTGTAAACAAGACGATCCTAGAGCGTACGACAATCATGAGGTTGCATGCTGGATTAGGATAGGCGCGTAAATGTTAAGACAAGGAACCTAATTTCAATTGGTCAATTGTCAGAGGATAGAGTTGTAACATCTTTCACAACCGACACATGGAAAATGAGCAAGGGGCAATGGGGTCTTGGCTTGCAGTAGAAAAGGAAGACACCTTATATGTATCATCGCGTTCTTATAGTAGCATTGCGGTGATATTATCTGAGTGGATGGTACTGTACGAAATTGTAGCTAGGGTTGGCCACATGAAAGAGGAAAGAATATGTTAAGGGGCGTAGCCAGAAAATTGGGTCAGTGAAGGCATAATTCATAAACGCTAGTAGTATTTTAGTTGTGAAAAATAAATTTTCTTCTTACAGAATCTAACATGTCTTAATTTTCATTTGAAAACAACCTCGCTTAACTTATATTTTATGGACTTGCATTTTATGGACGGATGTGCCTCCTAGCCTATTTAGTTGTACTCCTTGGCTTCCAAGAGGGAGGTCTGGGGTTCGAGTCAGTGGAGGTCTGGGGTCCGTAAAAATGTAGTTTCGAGGCAAAATCAGTGAATTGAGACATGTTTGTGAGTAATTATTTATTCAGTGGCTCTATGGCATCGCCATGTGATGCCCTAACTCCCTTCTCCATCACTTTTTTTCATGGGCCTTCATCACAAATTCGGGTAAAACTTATATATTTTGTTTTGAGTCCCACATAGATATGCGTAGGAAAATTACATTATAGCACCGAGTAATAACGCCCCAAGAGCACTAATAACTTTTTGTTTATATAAAAAAAAGTGATGCACCAATTTATATTTTTTTACAAAATAAAAAAAAAATTCCTCCCAAAATTCCAGTGTGGTCACAGGCCCACACTGGTCCACATGTGGCTCCGCCACTCATATGTTGCAAAGAAAAATTGCTGAGGTGTAAGTTGCTGGACTTGAACTTCTGTAAGGAATATGTGTCTTCTAGAAATAAGAAAAAAGTCAACTTTACCAAGGTGAGAAGGACTCCAAAATATGAAATGCAGGAATTGGTTCACACTGATGCATGGGACCATCTCAAGTACCTTTCATTTGTGCATGGCTGTCCTTATTTTGTCACTTTCAATGATGATATTATTTGACAATTTAGGTGTCCCCTTAGATCATCCTTATCAGGCGACCTAAAAAAAATATCAAATTTAACCTCAAAAATGCCTTTTATAAATTAGCAAGTTACTTTTCAAAAAATTCATAAAATTAGACTCTCTATTCTAACTTCATTATATTAAACTATTCTTTCTTTCTACTCCTACTATCCAAAATTAATAATAATAAAAAATTAACAGTGTGTGAATAGTATATAAACAGTGCACGAATAATGCTTTGGTGAGTGAACAGTGCCGCACCAAAATTGGTGTGGTACTATAGCAAAGTTAGAAGTTAAACAAATTTGATCAACCATTTGGTGAGCCTGATTTTGACCTTATTTTGGGGGTTTGATTCTCTACTTTTAGCCAAAAGCTTATTTAGGTATTGATGCTCTTAAGCATACATACATCTGGACCATCTGGTATGTTCGGTATTTTCAAGAGCTAAAAAGTGTGAGTTGTATTGTACAATTTGAATTGAAACAAATTGAAGAGTTTGAAGTTTAATAACGTTAGGCGATTATTGTGATAGTGAGTTTGAGGCTTGCTATGCTACAAATAGTATTTCGAGGTTGAAAACAATTTCAAAAGTCAAGGCAGAACGAAGTTATTGACTGTGTAAACAAGACGATCCTAGAGCGTACGAGTTACGACAATCATGAGGTTGCATGCTGGACTAGGTTAGGCGCGTAAATGTATACATTTGCGCCTCTCTAAGGTACTCTGGTTAAGTCCGTTTATCCGTTGTTATTGGAGTTTAATGTTTTGTTCTGTGCTACAGAAGTTTGAAGGCTTTGATATAAAAAGTGACAAAAATCGAATTATAATTGGCATGGAAGCAAAGCCCGCGATCCAATTAAAGAAAGTGGTGCATCACGGACAACCAACTGTGGAAGCACCCAATGAAATCCCTATTGTTCTCATAGAATTGAAATTGATTGGAGATAATCCAATTTATTCATTTCGTGGTGGGCCCAAAGGCACTTGTTTATGGTTATAGTTGTTTTGACTAACAACCTTGGCCCAAGGCATCATGGGCTTACAAAGGAAATACACGGAGCCTAAAAGGGTATCGGTTGGGCTTTACGAAGGGGCAGCATAGCAGCCTATAAAAGGGAGACTACCACGGTCATCAGAGGAGAACGAAGGCAGTGTTTTGCCGCCATGGCCGGCTAACCTCCCTTCTACGGTAACGATAAAAGCTTCACTCCAAGTAACAATGTATTTTCTATGAATTAAGGTTTTTATTCGGATCAGATTTATATGATCAGAACATGTTTCAGTTTATAAAATAGTTTTTATTCTTTCAATCAGTTGTGTATTTGTTTTTGCAATTTCAAATACCCGTTCATATAATTGTTTTCAATGTTTTGCTTGAAGTTTTGAAATAGATTACACTTGTAAGACAGATCGTGCCATTGAGTGACCTGACCGTGCTAGTGAAACTGTCCGTGCAATGGGATAGTTTATGCCTTTTAACAATCACAAATATCTTCTTGCCGACTATCAATAGGGATTGTAAGCTCTAGCGATAGTTATTTATCGAGTCGAATAGAAACCCGATTTATGCGAATGCATGGGTATGCGGTTGGGGCGAATTCAAAATCCTAGACTTTTTCACCATTAGTTTTCATTCAATTACTTGTTTTAGTTAATTACTCTTTTGAATCAAACAATCAATCAACTCTTCTAAATGAATTAATCTAGAAGTTAATCGAATTTATCGTAACTTAGCCAAACTATCCCTGCGGATCAACACTCGGACTTTTCCATTGTTTTTTTGAATAAAGGTAAATTCCTAGTTCTTATAAGATAATTTTTGATACGATACGACACGATCAAATTACCAAAATGATTCTGGGCTGATATAGTAAATATAGAGAGGCACGTGATTAACAAGTGTGCGATGACTCGAATTTCTACATTGACTGAAAAATAATAAGTCTCCAAAAATTACCGCTGATGGGCAATAAAATTCTTGGATAATACAATTGGCTTAAATCGTCAACATACATTTATACTCTAAAGATCTCAAGGGCACAATAATAGCTTGGGAAATAGCTTGGGGTGCTTCAAGTCTTTGTGCAAATTAATTGCTCCCAAAATATGTTGACTTGGGCCTGCGACTCAAGGTGTTCCATTAACTTGATTTTTTTTGATTTTTTGGATTTTTTTTGTGAGAGCTCGAAAAACTGGTTGGTTTTTTATGATTTTTTATGTGATGTATCATTGTATTGTGAGGGGATGACCTGTCTCGAAAAGCGCAATAAACTAGCTTTTGGCTTTTTGAATTAGTGGAATGGGGCTCAATTTTGGTACTACACAATGGCTGAGGTAAGAAGCGTAGGCAAATTCTACTATGTTTGTATGCTTTGGGTGCATTTTTTTTTCCCTCTTAGACTATAATTTTTTTTGATTTAGATAAGTATGTACATGTTTTGACATATATTGGGGATGGTGTTTTTTTTGGAATTTTATATATGCTACTAAGGCTTTCCACCAAAATGAGGATGGAATTTTTTTGTTTTAACCTGGGCCCTTCTGGAATTTGAATCTTAATTCCGTCGCTGTTAGTTCAATTGATAAATGATAATTTCAAGTTTTTGAGCTTTATATGATAAAATGATCCGAACAGTTTTCAATAAAAACTTTATATGTACAGTTTTATAAAAAACTGCTCGGATTATGTCATTCCCGATCATTTTTTTAATGATTCATAGAGGACCCTTAAAAAATAAAAACAAGCTTTAAACACATTGAACGATTCGGATAATCGAAATTTGATCGGGAAAATTGAGAATTCGATGACTCCCACATTTTAAGCAAAGTGTGGATCCCTCATTAGAAATCAGGTGGTAGTTAACAATTTAAAATTGTTGAGCAAAACTTGCTCCCGAAGTATACGAATTTAGTAAAATTTGGTGTGATCCATATCTTGGCCAACCCACGTCAGTTTTGAAGCAGCAGTCGACCCGTAATTACATCACTAAAACTGCGTCATTGCCCCAAGCGCAGAAATGCCTACCCGCTTGACATACCAACATTATAAAAGGAAAGTAATGTTAGGGACACGCTTCTCCACCACACCCCACACCACAACCGCCTGTGTAACCCTGCTTTGCAACCACTAAATTGATGGAGCCAAGGTGTGGCTAATAGGGGCCGTCGCCCCTGCTATAATTTGAAAAAACCCCTACTATTACATTGGAAAAATATATATCATCACATTATAACATCTCACCCCCTTCACATATATAGCCCGCCCCACTACACAAAGTTCCTGTCCTGGCCCCGCCCCTGCCACCGTTCAGGCAATGCCGCGGGTGTAGTTTGGAATATGGTAGAGAGGTGTGTACCTATCATTATTGTTTTTCCCCGGTAAAGCTGTAGACATGTGCTCATTAGTGAGATGCTCTGGACCATGAATGAAGGAAGCATGGTAATGAGCACATAAATTGATTTGGGTCTCTAGGCCTGCCCTCTATGATGCCTTTTGGCTTTGATTTGAAGGCATGGTTCTGCAACAAAATGTCCATGTAGCTCCTCAGTTCTTGGAGATTTACGGGGCCACTGTTTCAGTGGTATTCTAAGAGCAGCCATTTTGTGCATATTGTCAAAGATTAGGTTTGTCTCCAATTATCCCCGCCCATACCCCAAATGATTAGGGATTAGATGAATTCTGTTATTGTTGGTATGGTAAAGCTGCAAACACTGGATACCTAACATTAGTATTCTTAAAAGAAAATAACTATTGTGTCCAGTTTATACTTGGGCTAGTAGTCCCTTAAATAAAAACTCTAGGTAGGCATTTTAATATTTGACAAGTTGGAAAAAAATCTAATTATACGTCATTGGGGATCTTGGGAAAGCATAGTTCGAGATACTCGCCTCGAAATGTGGAAGTTGTTTTCTAATTATACCTCAAGGACTTTGAATTCATCAAATAGTCAGCCATTTTTTATTGTCACATATATATATATTTTTTAGGGTAAATTTCACTAACCTCCCCTGAGGTTTCTGACAAATGCAAGGACCTCCCTTGAGGTTTATGAAATATCACTAATCTCCCTTACTTTTGAAACAATTATCAATATTCCCCCATCCGTTAACTTTCCATCCAAAAACCGTTAATTGGACTATAAAATGACAAAAATACCCTTTCTTTTGCCACTTACCATCTTTTTCACCCTTTCTCATTTGAAGAGTATGTATGCATATATTGATGTAGGAGGAGGATCTTATAAGGGTACATAAGCCTTATGTAAGTGATTTGTCGTTCGAGATTGAATTTCAATTATCCGAGACAATCCGAACTGTTAGATGTGTTTAAAACATGTTTTTAAGGTCCAACACGAGGATTCGTAAAAAACAAATACCCGGTAGGGCTTGATCCAATCTGTTTTTAAAAAAACGCTATGTATAACGTTTTTATCGAAAAATGCTTGGATCAAGCCCTTTCGGGTATTTTTTTTTACGAATCCTAGCGTTAGACCTTAAAAACACATTCTAAACGCATCTAACGGTTCGGATTGTCGAAATTCAATCTCGAACGAAAAATCCCTTACATATGCTATGTAAGGGAGCCCCTATAGGATCTTCTTCCATATATATATATATATATATATATATAACATATGTCTTCTACAGATACAATACATAAGTTATGTTGGAGCCAAATTTGGTATGGCCACTTTACGGGTCTTGATGAGATCCTGCAAAAACAGGTCCAATGGCCGGTGGTTTTTCCAGCCGGCCGGGAACTCTCCAACGATCAAGTAAGTAATTTGAAGTGGAAGAAAGTGTAGTAAGAAGAAGAGTGCTTAGAATTTAGAATGGAGAGAGGTAATTTCATGCCAAAGGAGAGATAGTGTGGTCTTCCTGGCTAAAACCGGGGAGACCACCTTGCCTGACTCTGAGCAACAAGGAGAACGTGTGGTTTGTATAATCCGAATTCACCCATCCAAGCTGTCAACCCAGACTATTGACTTATCCCGATCTGACCTGATATGGGTTGATCTCATATCGATCAACCTAGGGCGCCAGAACGGCTGACTCGTTATCGGATCAGAACAACTACCACCCGACTTGTACACGTGTTCAGAATGCAGAGCTCGGAAGGCATGCGCAAAATTTGACCACATCAAGTTATATCTATAAATATGTATATCAATATTGTATGAAATATAGTAATATTTTATAAAAAATGATTAAAAATGTTCTCTACTATTTTATTTAAATATAAGATATAGATAATAAATATGTATGTACTACAAATATATAAATGATACATATAAATGAAAATGCATGTATGTAAATATTAGTATATGAATTATAACAATATTCTATAAAAACAAAAAGGTTAATAGAAAAAATTCTGTAGTATATTATTTATATATAATAATATACAAACATGTATATAATCGAATAAATATCTATATAAAATAAGTATCTTATATAATACAGTATATATAAACCAAACATATGTACATAAGTAATAACAAAAGGATAATATACGATGAATATGTATAATATATTAATTAAAAATAGTAAAAAAAAAAGGATGATAATAACAAAATAATAAAAATTGTAGATTCTCTTGGAGTGCATGCCTTCTAATTCACCCTTCAAATTTGTAAAAAGGTAATAAAGTATAATTTGCAGGCAATTTTTGTAACTTCCGTTGGAGATGCTCTAAGTAAGATGGTAAGTTCCCAAGGTTAAAACCAACTCAAATATTCTTTGTTTTTGGATTTTACAATATTCACGATTCAATTTAAACATGTCCTAGATATATATAAAATTCATGATAAAATGTGAGATTTACAATACAAACGAGAGTGTGATATAATTGATAACTATGAGTACTATCTTATACGTGCATCTATACCGTAAAATTATATGTCGCTTCATTATTAATTGTCAAATAATTAAATCATGTGATTATCTTTCGAATCATTGAATGCATTTATGCCCATTTCCAAATCATTAATGCATACTACTTCAGCTTCTCTCTCCCTCATTTTGATTTTCGATATTGTTTCTCTGATATAGAACGAAAAAAGGTCAACAATTATGGCTTTATTCTATTAACTTGATTTTTTTAATTTTTTTAATCAAGTATGTGAGGAGCTGACTTGTCTCGGAAAATGTAAAAAGTCAAAAAAAAAATACACAAAGTCAAATTAGTAGAACAGGGCCTAACTGACGGATAGCCGTCAGTTTATTACATATTGTGATACGTTAAATCCAGGGGTACCGACCCCATATACAGATCTTGTACCGATCAGCTTCGGGAATCCACTTGTGGGTCCCACACGGTGGAGCCGAGCCATTCATGCATCTCAAAATCAAATTCCGAGGGGTCTACGTGGAAATCAACTCAATCGGACGTTCCTAAATGGAGTGATTTTGGATCGAGCATTTAGGAACGTCCGATCGAGTTGATCTTCGCATTGGGCCCCCTCAGAATTTGATTTTGAGAGTGACATCGGATCGGCCGTCGATTGGGACCCACAAGGGGATTCCCGGCGCCGTACGATACACAATCAGTGCACCCCCATCTGGACGAATTGAAGGGTTCATTGTGAAGAAAATCAGCTGTAATCTACCGACTGATTAAATCATCATTCTTTGGACCCATCTTCCATGTTTTTCTGTGGTTGTTTGGTGGGGTCAAGCACTTGGACTTGTCCATTTTTGCAATCTCTTTCAATATTCTCATGATCTTGAGCATATAAGGAGATATGATTGTATGATTATTAAAGAAAAGAAAGAAGCACATTAATTAGCTGGAAAACCCACTGCAGTAAAGAGTCCAATAATGGCTTTGCCATTAATTGGGGAGTTCATCCCATATTGTTTCCATTTAAAATGTCATTCTAACATTCGAAAAAAAATAAAAAAATTAATTCCATGTAAATCCTGTTTAAATACCAACGACCTTCTAGCTCAATGGTATAGCCCAAAGCCTCTCTTAGTGTAGGCCAGAGTGCTTTCGCAAAATAAATCAAACCATTTATTAATTTGTCTTTATTTAAAAAAAAAACTTGCATTTGATAATTTTGTGTCGATTTTTTGTGGATTATTGGTTCGTCTGGACAAGCGAAGAGTAAATTTTTTTTAACTAAACTAAATTTTTTGTGAATAAAGACATAATCTACAAGAAATCGACACAAAACTAAGAAATACAATTTTGAATGTATTAAATTTTTTAATAGTAACGCTTTGGATGTGAATTCCCTTCCCCTTCCCCTGGAGTAGGTTCTAACGAGTGCCGAAAAAATTTCCTCTTTAAATGTTTTGACAACCTTTAAGAATATATGTTTTTGACAAACTTTCTCGACAAAATCTGGGTTGGACTCGAAAACCTTCATATTATAAAAGTTTTCTATAAACTTTAAAAAAATAAGTACTTGTTCTACTAATTTTGACTTTTTGAATTTTTTGGGTTGATATATACGTGGAGAATGACATGTTTCAGTAGTGTGGAAAGCTAAAAAAAAAAAAAAAAAAAACCGACCTAATGAAACGAAACTGGGGCCTGCTGCCCCTATAGGAGTCGACGTCGTTTCATGCACATAATTGACGTGCCAGCTCTTCCACTTGAGGCTCCGTTTGGCATTCACTTGGCTTTTTGTGGACACACTTTTTGCGTTTTGTTGTTGTCTTTGTTTTATTCTTGAATTTTGGGTTATCATTTTATCATCATTTTGAATTCCTCAAATTGGAAAAGTAAAAATTATAGACAGATTATTGAAAGAAATTTTTAAAAGTGAAAGCCAAAATAATTATGGGTTGTCACAGTGGTTAATCGACTTGTCTCGACGGAGCTTACCACCCCAGATTGATTCTCCTTGACATCGATTTATTTTATGGGGCCACCTCACCTCACGTAAACGTGTGGAAAGAGATGTGGGAGGGGCTGGAGAGGTTAGTCCGGTTCATCGAGACACTCTTCATCACCCAAAAAATAACCTTTTCCAAATTGAGATGGAGTACATTTTTCTAGAAATGGTTGAGTTTATTTTGGTGATGGTTGAGTACGTAGTTGACTGGAGTAAATATTTGCAATGAATTAATGAGTAAAAAAAAATCATGTTTTTTGTTTGTGCAAAATGTCCACAGTTCATTTTTTTAGATTCTGTTTCGATTTTAGAGCTATGTACGTAGTGGCTTCGGTCATCTGGTTGCACGACATCTAACCATGCTGCAGAGCTCTCGAGATAGTCACTTGGTTGGTATCGGTCAGTCTCTGTATTGAAGCTTCGTCAACAGTGGATCTACCGGGACAGCTGAACTCCAGACAAGGCACATGCATGTCATCAGACAAATAACCGACAGAATTAGCCAGTTCGATGGAAATGTATCCTTCAGTTAATTTGTCTATAGTATTTGTCTTTCCTTTTTGTAGTTGTTGTTTTCAGCTGTATTTGTTTGTACTCGGTAATTTTGATCCGATGAATTCTCTCTCTTCCACCAAAAACAACCATCAATTTCTATTAATCAATCAAATATCCTGAGAGGGGTGTTTGGATTACTATTTTTTCATTTTCTATTTGTGGATGTTTGATGTTGATAGTTGGCACCCATTTTTTTTTATTTTTTTTTTACGTTAGAGGACAAAAGGAAAAAGTAAATATGGGTGTGTACATAAATTTTTTTAAAAAAAATCTCTGTGTTCCATTACATTGTTCATTTTTTCTAGTATTTTGGTTAATATAAAAGATCTATGTGTTATGTATTCTGCATATAACTTTAAAATAGTTCATAAAGTAATACTTCTTGATATGACATAATAAATGAATAATATAAATTGTAAAAAGCCAAAAAAGAAAAAGAGGAAATTTTGTTTATGGCTTTATATATGCTAGTGATGATCACTGAAGTATCAGCCTCATCACATGACTTCTACCATACAAAATTAAATGCAACTTCTCATGGCTCTACCCCTGCAATCTGCATAAATCCATTAACAATTGAGTACAATCGAGCGGATCAAAAAAAAAAAAAAAAAAATTGAGTACAATCGCCAACCACCTTTCAAGATTCATTTAACAGGGTAGCAACTATTGATTGAAAACTAGCAACTTTACATGGACTTACCTGTTCCTCATTTTTACTTGGCCAAGCCTTAATCATCCAAACTTTACATGGGCTTACCTGTTCCTCATTTTTATTGAAAACTAGCAACTATTGATTTTTTTTAACAATACTGATTTTATCTCGGCACTTTGTAGATCTGAGTTGTCCATTCCGTTAATTGAAATCCAAGCCGTTGATTGCCGAGATCATCGACTCAGATTCTGCCCTCCAGGACCTCTGAGTCCTTTTTAGTGTGGGCTCGAGAAAAGAGAAGGGTGTGTATAGGATTTCCCCATTCTTCATAGCCTATTCCGTTGATTGGAATCCAAACCGTTGATTGCCGAGATCATTGACTCAGATGCTACCCTACAGACCGCCGACGCCGAGTTCCTTTTAGTGTGGGCTCTGAGAAAAGAGGAGGGTGTGTATAGAATTTCCCCATTCTTCTTCAAAGCCTACCACCTTCTCCCATCAATAAATATCACCTCCAAGCTCACTCAAACACAAAAACAACACTGTCGTACCATACCACAGTGTACACAGAGAGTGAAAAATGGGCATCCATTTCATCCCTTTCATCATCATCCTCGTAGTTACCTCCGCCGTGACCTCCTGCCCGCCGTCGGACAGGGCAGCTCTCTTATCCTTCAAAGCCGCTCTCAACGAACCTTACTTGGGCATCCTCGACTCATGGACGGCCAGCACCGACTGCTGCCAGAACTGGTACGGCGTCAGCTGCGACCAGTCCACCAACCGAGTCGCCGACATTTCCCTCCGCGGCGAGTCTGAAGACCCGATCTTCCTCAAAGCCGGTCGGACCGGGTTCATGACCGGTTCGCTCTCCCCCTCCCTCTGCCAGCTCGACCGCCTAACCACTCTCGTCGTCGCCGACTGGAAGGGAATCTCCGGCGAGATCCCGGCCTGCGTCAGCTCCCTCCCTAACCTCCGCATCCTCGACGTGATAGGGAACCAGATCTCCGGCGAACTCCCGGCCGACATCGGCCGGCTTAGTCGACTCACTGTGTTAAACGTCGCAGATAATCTCATCTCCGGCCGAATCCCACCGTCCATTGTGAACCTCCAGAACCTGATGCATCTCGATCTGAGCAACAACAAACTCACCGGTTCAATCCCGGCCGATTTAGGAAACCTCAAGATGATGAGCCGAGCCTTACTGAGTCGGAACCAACTCAGCGGGTCCATCCCGTGTTCACTCGCTAACATCTACCGACTCGCCGACTTAGATCTCTCCATGAACAAGATCTCCGGTTCAATCCCGGCCCAACTCGGCCAAATGCGGGTCCTCTCGACGCTGAAACTCGATGGCAACCAGATTTCCGGTTCGATTCCGGCCAGTTTGTTGAGAAACACCGGTTTGAGTATCCTAAATCTGAGCCGAAACAACTTAGAGGGGTTCATACCGGACGTTTTCGGTCCGAAATCGTACTTCACGTCGTTAGATTTGTCGTTTAATAACTTGAAGGGTTCGATACCGAAATCGATAACGGCGGCGAGTTATATCGGGCACATGAATATGAGCCATAATCATCTGTGTGGACCGATTCCGGCTAGCTCGGCGTTTGATCACCTCGAAGCGTCGTCGTTTATGGGCAATGATTGCCTTTGTGGGATGCCGTTACGAACTTGTTAAGACAACGATCTGATTAATGTTGTGCAATTGTAATTTGATTTGTTTTAATGCACTATTAAGGTTTATTAATTAACCTGGGTTTGGGAAGGACGAAGTAAAAGGAAGTTGCATGCACGTGAAAATCTGCGTAAGCATTCGATAGAGATCAATCAAATTTATGTGAAAGCATTAACGACTGTTTAATTATGTGATTATTTTGTCTTTTACGGAGACATGTATCCTACATTTTTTTTTTTTTGGAACAAATGTCAATCTCATATATCAATCGCCCAGAGGCTAAAACAAACGTCCGACAGTAGTATATCGATTGCACATAAAAATACATTAAAGAGCCACAATTCCCAAAAGAGTGCATAGCACTCGAGTGCACAGCACTCACCCCGGGTTCACAAAGGTTATCGTTACCATAAAACAAGGAGCACAGCAGAACAATGGTGTTAAAAATTGAATACAAGCAGCTTGAAATGTATTGCAAAAGGAAACTTTCACATCATGTTTTTGTTCTGCTAAATACACAAATACACTAGAAACCAATTAAATGAGCTAAATTTTTTTGAAACCTAAACCGGTACAAAATGAACACGGATAAATTAGCCGGTGCCTCTCGCTCGGAGTTTAGTACCGATCTGGTTTCCCCAAATCTGGTGGGTTTGGTGGTGGGAAATAAGTGACTCGTCTTCAATTCAGTGGACTCGGTCTGACTCGGCGCGACTCAATGATGGGTGTCTTGGGTGCTGTGCTACTGGGTTTGGATTAGTTATTTTAGTTGATTTTCTTATGCTTTTCATTGATTTGGTTTCTGACTGGATTGGCTTTGCCAGCCCCCGGTTTCTTGCATCCTTAGATCTGATTTTGTGCTCGTTGTAGCCGTGCTCCCCTTGGCCAGAGGCTGTCGTGTTAGCGTAGTCTCGTCTTCGGAGTGTTGTTCGGCGCTCCTCCACGTGGGATTGGGTGCTCGATTACGAGTTCTTAGTACCACGATGACCGGCGTTAGCTTTTCATTTCAGATTTAGGAAGGGGTTTTCCACTGTTGCCCATTTGTTATTTCTGTCTGGATTTGCTGGAGATTGGCTGCCTTAATTGCAACTCTTTGTGGCCCGCACCTTTGAGTCGGTGAGAAATGAGTCTATGACTCGAGTTCGCTTTTTTGGCATCAATCTGCCTGTTAATTTTCACTGTAGGCTATGGCTATAATCTCCTTTCATTGTACTATTCATTATTTGTAAGCGCCGAATGACTTTATTGATATATACACGTTTGTGCTGATAAAAATAAAAAATGAGGCAGCCCCATTATTCTGCGCCTTAAATACTGGCACGCAAGATTTGGCAAAGAAGTAAATGAAGACAGCCAGAGAGACAGGGGTCAAAGTATTTCACCCGGCAAATGCATGTTCCCATCCATGTGACTTGCTACTGAAGTGTTCATTTTTTAGTGAATTCTAGTGGGCCCCATTGTACTGGTCCACAATAGCCTATTGACGGTTTCTTTACTAGGATGCTGTTAGAAGTGTTAAACGGGTCGGATTGACACGGATACAGCACGTTTAAATATGATACGATACAAACACAATTTTAGACGGACACAACACATGAACGACACGGAACTAGGTCGGACACGGCACGACATGGGTTTAGATGGGCACAACAAGGGCACGGTACGAAATGGGCTAGACATGACACGACACGGGGCGTGGCCCAAGATACGAAATGTATTAGCTTAAATAACGAATTCACACATTCACTTGCACACAATCCTCCTGATGGCTAATCACCTTCATAAAGCAGAGAATTGTTGGTCCCTAAACGAGCCGAGCTCAGCTTGACTCGTAAAAGTTCGGCTTGTTTTATAGGCTCGGCTAGTATAAAGAGGTGCATGTTAAGTAAATTAGTTTGACTCGGCTCTTTAAGGGCTCGGCTCGTTTACTACCGAGCCGGGCTCGAACTCGACTTTTGGACTCGTTAAGCAAACGAGCCGAACTTGAACACTACACATCGCAACTCTGCTTGTTTGCAGCCCTTTGCTGAGCTATGAAAATTTGCAATAGAAAAGGGCCTATAAATGAGCTGAGATTAGTTTTGGTGCTATATAACCAAACCTAAAGTAGAAACACCCTTTGCAAATTTACAGATAAATAAGCAATAGTGAGACATGTACAACAAAAATGTCCAACTCGGCTCCAAACACCCACATAGTATCTGGAGCCCACACACATGGAGCCGAGTTGGACACTTTTGTTGTACGTTTATCATTTTTGATAAATAAAAGGTTAGTAAAGTACTGAAGTCTAAAATAAAATATTATAATACGGCCCTGGGTAGGCAAAATGGTCACCAAGACTTTTTAGTAGGGCTAGAAGAATAAGCCCAAAAAAGTTAGAAGGTTGCCCGACAATGTTATAAGCCTTTCGCCTCAAGGAAGAAGCCCATCTAATTGCACTGTGAGGCCCATTTTGTTCAGTCTCCCCAATCAAGAAGCCCATCTAATTACACTGTGCCGTTCAGTTCAAAATCTTCACAAAAGAATCTATTTTCGTGCAAACTGTACTTCGTGCAGTGTTGTACTGACCCGTTTATTAAACCGTATCGTGCCGTGCCATTTTGTAATCGTGTCATGCCCGTGCCAGCACATCTCCAAGTTTCGTCGAATTTTTTTGTATAATCTAGCCAAGTTTTATTTAATTTAGCAGACTTTCGTCTAATTATTCAAAGTGAGGGCTGGACTTGCTCTAAGCATGTCTATATAAGAGAGAGAGAGAGTTGTATTCGATAATGAGGTGGTACTACCCTAACCCTGACAGGTATTCGGAAATCACTTTCTGCCCCTACTCATTACCCGAAAAAATAAAAAAAAATCCTATCCTATCAGGACGGTTAGAGCGGGTTCAGGCGGGACGGGTTGCATTGTCATCCCTACTTGGACCCGGCAATACAGAGACCCCGTTCCCTCTGTTCGAACGAAAAAAAGCCTATAATAACACCAGTCCCGTTCCAGAAAGGCGAAGAAAAACGCTGGTCGTCTAGGGTTACCATCCGACGTCGTGTTGAAGGTGGCTAGGGCTCGCTTCTGTTTTCATCGTCTTCGCATCGCCATTCCTCCAACCAGCCCCAGCTTTTCTGGTAATTTTCTTTGGATTTATCAGTTTGTCCAATTCAATCGGATTTTCTCGTTAATTATTCTAGGGTTTTAGTAGTTCGTTAATTGTCAGTCGAGTTGCCGATTCTTCAGTTTCCAGAACTTTAAACCCGTAATCTGACAGTTTCAGGCTTAGCAATTGTTCACTTCAACTTCATAATTTCGAGCTGTAATCTAACCGATTGAAAGAAGTTCGATCACTTTGTAAAATGGTACCTCTCTCTCTCTCTCTCTCTCTCTCTCTCTCTCTCTCTCTCAGTAGCTAATCGTTCTTTCCTTTTCATGATTACTGGTTAATTGGCTCTCCTCTGTTAGTTGGCTCTTTGTTTTGATAACATCCAAAACAAACTGGCCATCCGGATAATATAAACATTACATGGATATAGCAAATACACATACATATACGCATACATGTTACCAGGAAAAAACGATTAGCAATTACATGCGTACTTTAGCTTCGCTGTTTTTGATTGTATGAGTATGCTATACTTGTATTTCATTGCCAGTATGGTGGTGCACATTGCATCATTAACAACATGATTACTACTGCCAAGAGGATTATTTTTGACTTAGTCGACTCAATCATGTTGTAGTTCTATTAACTAGCACAACTACTTTCACTTCTCCCACGTCAGACTCCCACAAACAACTATAAAAAATAACCCTCGACACCGCTTGTCAGTTTTCACCTCTATTTCTCGAACTGCTGTAATTTAGGGAACCCTTGAGTCTGTATTGCCTTTGTTACGTTACATTTCTATCGGAAACAAGTTTTGTTTTAGGCATACGAACTGTTTTTTGTCAGTGGTCAACAAAATTTTCGTACTGAAATTGAAGCAAATGTAGGAAAGAAGAGCCAAAAAGCTGACATAACCGAAATTGAGTTTTGCTTCACATCATCATTTGTTTCCTCATTGATCCTTATTTCAGTCGGGCAGGAAAGAAACAGTCTTGGATTTGGCTAAGTTTGTTGACAAGGGTGTCCAAGTGAAGCTTACTGGTGGAAGACAAGGTTTGTACAAGTCTGTACTCCATTTTTATTGTTGTTGTTGATACGGTTATCTTTCTGCTAGATAACTCTACTTAGTTAATAACCCCTGTGCAAGTATACAACCTGTTCATCAGAGGAAGGGTAAGAGAGAAGGTAGAATACATGGTAGTTTCTTATGTCTTCTCAAACTCTTTGTGTGTGTGTCAGAGAGGTCCCGGTGTTATATTTCACTCGTGGACTTCGTCATACCATCTTGTGAACCTCTAAAAATGTGGTATAGAGTTGCACAATGACCACACAGCATTTGACTTCTCTACCTTTTCTTCAAATGCTATCTACCTGTCCATCTTTATAGGCCTGGTCCGTCTGAAACTCGGTGATATTTGCCTACAAGGGATACTTTTGCAGGCCCTGATTTTTTCCTTTCATGACCTCGTTTTAATTTTGCGTGGTTTCTGCTGAAAACAAATGCATCTTTTTGGAACAAATGATTGACATGACCGTGTAACTAATCTTTGTTCACTATGGAATGATTGTAAGATGATCTTTAATGTTACAGTGACAGGGACCTTGAAAGGATATGATCAATTATTGAACCTTGTCTTGGATGAAGCCGTAGAGTTCCTAAGAGGTAACTATCTGTTTTTTACTGTGTGCTTGAGCGCGTGTTTATTCAAAATCATTCTAGCATATTTGAATTCTAGTCAATGTCTTCTATGTGTTATATTTAAAATGAAATAATTGCTTGATCTTTCTTTTTATTGGAGAAAGAAATGTCAATTTCAGGAATCAGCAGTTTTCAGTAATACTTGGGGATAATGATTGCTAATTTCCCTGAAATTTATTCATTTGGTCTTACTGTTTAGATCTCTCATTTGTTTTCATGCATTTGTGCAATGCAACGTTAGGGGCCATGGGATTAATCTCCACGTGGAATGCAACATTAGGGGCCTTGGGAGTTGGGACTAATCTCAACCATAGTGTAGCCATAGCTGCCCTTATTCTCTTTTTCTTTCCAAGTCAACGATCAATTTCATACCATCACTATAGAGTTATCTCTTCGCTCACTGCAAAGGTTGTTCATGAAGCCTCCCCAATCTTCACTTTATGCTACATTGACTCCCTTTTTGTCGTGGAATTAGACCAAGGTGAACCTCCATAGGAACTAGTCCCTTAGTTTCGCTCATAGGAGATTGAAACGCTGCCTCAGGTCTATGGGGGAGATGTAGGTCGATCGCTCGATAGACATTTCCATATGGTGTCTCTACAAGTTTGTATATTCTTTTATTTAGTCCCCCCTGATATTTGTACCAGTGGATGTCTTGAACGCTTCATTTCGAAACATGTTGATATTTATCAGCCTGTACGTGCGAGCTTTGGACAATTTAGTCAACAACGTTGAGTTATGGACCTCACAGTCCACCTTTTATGTATCATCCTGTAGCGGTCAAACATTGACTTTATGTTTACGTGGTTCCTTGACTAATCATGATTTGAGAGCTTAACCAGAGTATGGAATGTTATTGCCAATGTTTGTATATTATGACTGAGAGCCTGATATCATATGGAGGTGGGCCGTATATGAAGATTTCTTTCAAGAAGTTGAATCGTTCTTTTTTTGGGAGATGAATTGTTGTTTGTATATACCATAACACCAATTTGAGCTTGTCCTTCAAGCAAGACTATTAGAAATTTAGAATCCATCTTCGCATGCAATCCCTCTGGCAGGTGGTTACTTAGGTTTTTAAAAATGTATTTTCCGCATGTGGTTATATTCCTGTTTTTGAGGTGCCGGGCGGGTGATGCACACTTGGAGCAAGTTTCATCTTCGTCGTGCTGCTGTACTATATTTTAAGTTCTTTTTTGTTTTGGATCGGTTCTGTAAACAGTACAGTCCTAGCGCGTCTACAAATAAATAAAACCAGCTCTCATACTTCTTATGTGCAAGAGGAATGATTTTGAAGTGTGCTTTCGCTGCAGATCCAGAAGATCCACTGAAGACAACTGATCAGACCAGGCAGCTTGGCTTAATTGTATGTTCCCAATACACCTAGTGGGCAGAAAATTTCCAATGGCCTGAGACTGTATTACTGGAACTATCGTTCCCCTTTCTTAGAATGAGAAATCATTGTTATTTCCTCCACCCCCTATTTGTTGTCATCAATTTTGAATTTCCTTTCCACATAATGGTCTAGTTTTATTTTGCGAATCCAACAGGTGTCCAATTCTTTCGAACTCAGATTTTTCCTTAATCCCCTCCTCCTTTACCTATTCATCGAGAGAGGAAATCTTATCTTTTATGTTTTTACCTTGTGAGAATTGGATGTTTTATCATTTCATATTAGTGAAGTGTTTGGTGCTATCAAATCTTATGTATGGACTCAAAGGTTGAGCATTCATAAGCTCCTCCGAACATCTAATTGTTAAGTGCGTTGTTTAAGATGGGTTGGATTGAAAATACAACGCCCTCATTTATATAAAGCTAGATCACCAAATTTTGCAAGTGTTTCTAAAAGTGTCGTTTTTATATTGCAGGTTTGTAGGGGAACTGCAGTAATGCTTGTATCACCAACCGATGGTACTGATGAGATTCCTAATCCTTTTCTTCAGCCAGATGGGGCCTAAATATATCGGAGCCTTTTCTCCTACCTGCCCTAAAACTAGTTTCTTCTATTGTTGTCACTTGGCTTACGATAGCCCAAATTGGACTGATATTGTAGGAACCTTGTATGTTTTTCTACATCTACGCCCGTTATCTGCATCTGGAATATTACTAGATGTCATATGGCATGGTGCTTTTGTTTGAACTTTTATCAGCTTTGAACTGGTAACAGGTGTTAGGATGGCTCTTGGAAATGAATTTGATTTTCACGGGTCTCGATTACGCCAGGTATTTGTGAACTGGAATTTCCCTCTTATCCATAGTGTCGAAGATTCCGGCTACCCTCTTTGAGTGGTTAGAAAAAAAAATGCTCTTTTAAAGTAAATAGGTGCACTGACCAGTGTTGCTTGTGGTCTTCTGTTTGAACTGGTTGTTTGTGGTTTTCTGAGGACGTGAAAGTGGGCCTTGGGTGATTCATTGGAAAGGGCCAAGTGCAAGTAGCCTAGCCACATTTTTGGACAAACATGGCTCGAACATCTGCCGCGAGAAACAATACGCTGTTTTTGAATCGAGGATATGGAAAAGTTTGTCACGTGGTGCCTCAAGCTTCTCCATCACCACATATTTACGTGGGGCTCAAGACAGTATATCGATCACATATGAATATGCGGTGAGGGTGGAGAATCACGCGGCGATAGCATTGGGGCACTGAATAATCCCTCGAGGATTTGGATTTGGGTAAGAAAATGAAAAAGTTGACAGATCGTTGTGAGGCCCTTAGATGCTTGATCCACATGTGGCCCAATTGTAATGACAAGCCTTACTGATCGGGGAAGCCACGCTTTCCATTGAGTCAAAATGTAAATTATTCGTTTCGAGAGCACTGAGAAACAAAGTGCAAAAATCCAAGAAGAAGGTGAAGAGGACAAAGAAGCCATCTACTACTGTATTTCTTTAGTAGCAAAAAAGGTTTTGCAGACAAGCAATCCCAAAGGCTTGGCCCAGTAGTCAAGATTCGGAACTTAAAAATTTGCTTTCTCTTAAGATTTCAGTTTTGAAACCTTTTAGGTGCGGTTAACTCATTTGGGGTCAGTCTATAAGAAGATTTGTTTTGGCTTTAAATGGGGCACCCGCCAGTAAACGGTGAAATAGGATTAGTCGAGGTGACTGGTTATAAAAAAAAGGTTTGCAGACAGGCAGCAGGCAACTTGAAAATAGGGGTGCAAATGCATCGGGCGGGCTTTGTTAAAATGTCCAAGCTCAATCCAATTAAAATTTTAATTTTCCAAGTCCGTCCAACAAACTCTTTTATTTTTCTAAAGTGTATCACAAACACAAATCAATCAATCATAACTTTTTTTTGGTAGATAGGAAAGTAGCAACAGAAACAGAAAAAATCGAAAATTACAGCCTTTCAAAGGCCACCCCCATGTCCGCTTCCAGGAGGGGGATGCTATCAAGAGGTGGAATGATATGGGAGATCCATTTGTGGTCTTGCTCCACTCCTAAGTTGGCTAGTTTGTCCGTCACTTGGTTTCCTTCGCGATACGTGTGCTTCAATGAGCATCCAGTGAGTTCCAGGAGAGCTTTACATTCTTGTATGAGGACCTTGTGAGGAGAATGAGCAGGTGCCTCTCCGGTACAAATTAATCAATCATAACGATCACAAATTAAAATTCACAACTGTAATAATTGTAGTTAAAATTGTAAGTTCCTCCAGAATTAATAAAGTAAACAACTGTTAAAAAAGAGAGAGAGAGAAGATCAAGTTGAAGAGTAAATTTCAAAGATGAAACTTATTTTTGAATAAGAGGAGATGCGCCGCTTCAAGAAAGAAAAACCTAGTAGCTAAGACATATAGCGATAATATATATATAATCAGGTTGGGTTGAACTAGGCCTTAAGGGATTTTCCAAATTCAGCTCATTTAGTAAACGGGCTTAAAATGTCAACCCAGCTCAACCCTCTAGGCCTAAATATTTATCCTGAACTTTAGAAAAACGGGCTGGGCTGGGCGGGCTTCTAGATAGGTGTGCACCCCTACTCGAAAATACTTCTATATGCTCAAATCAATTGGTTCCATCCCTTTCAATGCCCAACTGGAAACCAAACCATGTAAATATTGTACAACTACTTCATGATTGAATTTAATTTCTAATCTCCTTTTTCTTTTCTTTTTTGTTGGCTTAGTGATGAGTAGAAAAAGAGAATTCTTTTAATGACACAGAGTGAAGGAGAAGAGAATATTTAGCAGACACAATGGAACAGAATCCTCATCCACAATGGGCAGTTGGATATATTTTTTTTAAAACAAAAAAGAAGAAGCTGTGTTTCTTCTTTCCCTCAAAATGTGGGCATTTATCAAAGTGTGTCTCATTCATAATTTTGTTTGCCTGTCTGTTGGTGTCTCCCTTTTGGAATGATTTATTCGGTGCTTCTGGTATGTCCATAAAACCTTCATCTTAGAGAACTGTCACGTTTCTCTCTCTCTCTCTCTCTCTCTCTCTCTCTCTCTCTCTCTCTCTCTCTCTCTCTCTCTCTCTCTCTCTCTCTCTCTCTCTCTCTCTCTCTCTCAAA
>JAXBDA010003742.1:12500-32799 GCA_036023075.1 Gaultheria prostrata | reverse complement strand
TGAAAACCAAAGATAAAGCCAAAAAATAAATGAAGTAGAGCAGGGGCTCATGCTGAGTTCGGAAGTTCTCACCGATTGTAAAATTTTCGATCAATTCCTCTCTTTTCCGTACTCTTCACCAAGTCGATTTATGATAATCACGGTTCCTGTATAATCCAGAAAGGGTAGGTACAAAATAAATGTTTCAGACATTTCATCAAACAGTTGGAATGCTTAGGAAAAAAGAAAGTACAAAATAGAGAGAGAACCGGGGTCAATTGAGAACCTGTGGGAGACCAAGCAAATCAAGACAGTTTCTGTATCAAAACCCAAATCCAGAACAACCCAAATGTCCATTGTTTGATGGGCACGGCCAATTTGGTACACAGTGTTCTAATTACGCAAAGAACAGGTTTTGAGATCCAATCTAGTGACCCTACTTTGTTAGATGACCCTGTTAAAGCTTATAATTCATAATTCAGCAGTTTCAGCAAAGAATGGGAACTCCAATTATGCCGAGAGAGAGCGAAGAAATTTACTACAATACCTTCCATTACGCCGTGTCTTTGCAGCCGACCGGTAACGAAATGCCTCCGGTGGTCGAGAACCTGTGGGAGAGGAAGAGAGACGGGTTTGGACAGGGTCATGGATTTTGATTGTGAGAGAGGGAGAAGTTTGAAGAGGATTTTGGACAGGGTCATGGGTTTTGATTGTGAGAGAGGGAGAAGTTTGAAGAGGACGTGGTATGGTATGTGGGAAGTTGGGAACTGTCGTGTGTTCATCTGAGGGAAAAATCTGAGGGATGAAGTGTCATCCTTGCCGTGTGTTCATGAGCGGTTTTTTTTTTTTTTTTTGAACTGGCGTTCATGAGCGGTTGAAATTTGAATTGAATTCAATTCAATTCAATTCAGGGGTAGTTTGAAAGTTGTAGAAACCATTTTTTTCAGGGGTAAAAGAGGAAATTACTTTTGTGACAGACTTCAAAATTGGGTTACACCAAACTGGTGCTCCCCCTTTATATATTAGAATAGATTGCAACATCGCAGATCAAAAAAAAAAAAAAAAGCATTGCAACATCTCATTATTTGCATTTAAACATAATACTCCTACATTTTTTTTTAAAGAAAAAGTTAAAAAAAATTCGTGAATTAATAGAGCTCATTGATATCTACTCCCTCTGTCCTTTTTTAAGTGATCCATACGGGAATACGTGCAATTTCAAACCCCTTAAAAACTAAAATCTTTATATAATTTTTTAATTTTTTTTATACCAAATTAAAGTGCTCATTGAGTACTTTAATTTGGTGAAAAAAAAATTAAAAATGTTTTACGGAAGTGCCGTTTTTAACGTTCACAAAATACACGTTTCCCAAGCGGATCATTTAAAAAGGGACGGAGGGAGTAATAAATTGCTAAAAAATATTTGAATTTTTCTTTAAAAAATGTATTATTTTTAACTTATTGTTTTGCGAACTGATCTATCTTTTTGAGACATAATGATTTATACACCACACATCTTGAATAAATATGTTGAATCCGATAAGCCTGATTTTCGCATGCCTAATATTCTCGAACAGTCCTAGTGGTGCCAAAAGAAATACTCCCTCTGTCACATTTTTATAGTTTGGTATTACATTTTGGGCGGCCCCTTAATAAGTAGGAGTATTTAAGAATTATTTTGTCATTTTGAAAAGTTAATGGGAGAAGAGTTAACGGGGTAAAGTGGGTAATAGTTTTTGTAAGTAGAGGTAAAAGTTGATGTGAAATACGCAATGATGACGTCAAAGCCGGCTCAAGCCCTAGGCTCAAGAGGCCTAGGCATAAGGCATAGGTAGGGCTGCAAATGAGCCGAATCGAGCCGAACTCTGTTAGGCTCGGGTTCGGCTCGACACAATATTGGTTGGGCTTGGGTTCGGCTCGGGCTCGATTCGAGCTTGAACATGTGGGCTCGGGTTCGGCTCGTCAAATATTTTTGAAGTTCGGATTCGGCTCGCTAAGGCTCGTTAACTTAAACGAGCCAAAAACGAGCCGAATCGAGCCAGAATTAGGCTCGATTTCGACAAGATTTTTTTCTTTAAACAGTAGATCAGAGATGATATAAGCAACAAAAAAATTAAAATGAGCAAAACAAAAGATTACATAAGATTACTTTGTCAATTAGCAAAATACAAAACAACCACAATATACATTTGCGTGGATGAAGCTATTCATCTGGGAAACCCAAAATTAGAAACATTGTTGAACCGGGGGCTTCCAATCGTCCAAACAAAAAAAGAGTACCCACTTGGCCACTTCAAATAACCAAAATCCAGTAGAATACATATGTATAATCGATCATATAGACAGTTCAAAGCCACACACACACACAGAGTAGTGCGATGCAGAGGACGTAGACGCGAAAGATCGTGACGGCAACAAAGAAGGAGGCTGGAGTGAAGGTAGATCGGAGAGGAGACAGTAGTGGCGTGATCTGTAAAGGATTGGAGCGGCGGAAGCGGTGGAGAAAATGTTTGAGAAACCCTAACTTTATTATTCACACAATTTTTACACGGAGCCCTGGCCCCTGAGGAACCGATATACCCCAAACTAATTTACATATATACCTTAAACAAACTACTCCAAAACTAATAATATTTATATTTTAACCCCTAGGTTCGCGAGCCCACTGGAGCCGAATACTATTAAGTTCAGGTTTGGCTCGTTTATGGAACGAGCCTAAAATTTTGTTCAGGTTCGGCTCGTTTAGTAGACGAACCGAATTCGATCGAGCCCTTACCGAACCGAGCTTCGAATAATTCACGAACGGCTCGGTTCATTTGCAGCCCTAGGCATAGGGCATCCCGAAATCTAAAATTTTAGGGGCACTCTCATAATTTTTGATGTTAGGCTTGGGTAAAAAGGTAGAAGAATATTATTAATCAAAATCACCGGCCCAAATCCGGCAAACAAAAACAACCAAAACAAAAACCACCGGCCAAAAACCACCTACATAACTAACAATAAAAAAATACAAAAAAATTAAAAGTGCAGAAAACAAATAACGCCGGAGCTATCGCCCACCGCCGCCGCCGTTGTTAGGAATCGGGATCTGGAAACCCTAGATCTGGCTCCCCCTGGTCCAAAAATCGGGCGTGGTTGCCCATACCGGAATGGAGAGGATCGTCCATCATGGAGAGTCTCCAAACGCTGTCCGCCGTTGTTGATATTAGGCTTGAGTAGGGGTCTTTTTGACCCAATAATAAAGAAAAGAAAAGAAGACTCAATGTCTCAATCTAATGATATGTATTGTTCGTTTGCTATTAGGATTGATTCACGCAAAATGGGAAAGGAATTGTTCATTTGCACTCATGCGTTCAAGTGATACTCATGTGTTCTTGAAATAATATATATTTGGAGATTTTGTATTTTGTGTTCTTATATAATGATTAGTAGAACTTTATATTGTTTTGAATTTCTCGTATTGTACTGTAAATATTGTTTAAGTGTTTACTCTTAAAGGGCACAATCTTTAGATTAGGTCTTGAGCACAAAAAACTCTTGGGCCGGCCTTGGTTGATGTCTCTTTAATAAGTTGGAATCTACGAAGCTACACACTTAAAAAAGGGACGCAGGAAGTAACTTGTTTTTGTGACTAAAACAAAATATACACAGCCTGCTTTGCTATATTTACAGATGGCAAGGGTTGGTTGCTTGTGCAGTAGATTTTACAAACCAAGGAGGGTTTTTTTTTGTGCATAATATTGAGAAAATTTTATTAATCATTGCGCAATGTCGGAAAAAGAAGACCAAAATGATGCAACCGATTCAGAACACAGGAGGAGGCATCGTTTTGAATCGCTAAATAATTAATTTTCGTTCTTAGTTAGTTTGTCTTCAACTTCATGTCAAAATATTTTGACTATGGTGATTTATCTTTATGAGAGGAAAAGCTGAGAAATAAAACAGATCAAGTTAAGAGAGAAAAAAAAAAAAATCCATTATAGACGGGGAAAAAAAGCATTGAGAGTGAGCATTTTCGAGTTTTCAGCTCAAATTTGTGGTCCCTTGACGGTAAAGAAGTGTTCACTTCAATCTAGTAATTAATCAAATTGTCCATTGAATAGTTTTGAGCACTTTGCCTACAAACCATACACACAACATTACAAGTACTCAGCATACTTGTTCAAGTTTTGAGGCCTTTCTTATCGTAATAGAGTACTTGAACACATAAAAAACGCGTACTTGTCCTTTCCTCCGATGCCATGAAAGGCAGAGAAACCAAGCGTCTAAATTGGGTACACCCATCGGACAAATACCCCGACCCTTGTCATATCCATCGAATGCAAGAACCGTGGAAAAACTGAAAATGAAGCTATATATACACTGCTCACCATCATTTCAAATATATTCCAAACTAATAGTAAATGTCTTTTTTACCAGTAACAACAATGGCTAAACCACAAAAAGACAGCAGAATGGCACAAACTTGACCTACACAGGAAACAAAAGAATATGTATGTATCATTCCCAGCAAATAACACCAAAAAAATGGGGAAGAATGGTGGAAGGGCATAGAACATAGGGTTCTTCGTTCAATCTGTAGCTCTGAAGATAGTCAACAATGCCAGGAAGAGCTTGATGGTTTGATATCCAGATAAAGAGAAACCGAACCCGAATGCAATTGTTATAGGAGTAACGCTTTATCATGTTGTTTGTATCATATGCAGCATCGACACAGAATATGATTGGATCACGAAAACTGAGCTCATATACGAGATCTGACCCCGGGGAGAAAACTCAAAAAAGATTATCTGCAAGTAGACAAAGCGATGAGCGAGAACTGTCAAGGAAAATGCTAAGTTTCCAGAAAAGATATCCAGAAATTACTCAGAAAACTCCAATGAGTGGCTCAAAACCAATAACACGAAGTAGGGATTAAAACTGATAAACTGTTATTTAAAACAACCAACTCAGAACTCAAATGAAAGCCAGAACATGGTTTCGGAAATTGAAATGGGGAATAGAAACATATGTAATCAAAACTAATCTCATATGTGTGTGTGTTTTTTATCATTCGTCATTCCTAATCCATTACATTGTGGGGGGAGGGGGGGATGAGACTCGATTCCGGAATGCAGTGTGAGACATCTAAAAACTCTACCGCATGAACTAGCCACCACGTCAATATGGAAGTAATGTACCAAGGGAAGATTAATTTAGAAAAAGAAAACAAAGGAAATGATATAAGATTTCAGTAAACAATACTATACTTTTTCTAAGTGGCACATGCCCAAGCCAGGCCGAACCTTCAAGTAACGGCCATAGGAGTCAATTATTCATTCACTCATAAAAAGTTTTAAACAAGTAAATATACCATTTTAATCTCCTCTCAGAGGTGAACACGTTCCAATTTGGACCTGTTTAAATTGACGTATATGTCCCACTCTAAATATGGCACAATATTACTTGATACTATATAAACTATTTTTCCAACATAACAACAGCATGAAAAATTAGCAGAAGAGACCGAGCCGAAAGATTGACAAAGGCAAATTATATGGATATTCATATACCTGAATGACTAAAAAGAGAATAAACACCAAAGTAACACCAGACCAGAAGTGCACTTGGAAATCGAAATAATGTCCTCTCCTCGCAGAACAGAAGGCGTACAAAGTGAGAATTGCAACCAATCCAGCGGGTAGGATTGCTGCTCCTAAAATTAAGTTCCCTGAGGCAAAATGAAATCACAATAATCTCTAAATTATCCGAAAACCAACAAAGTTAACGAAACACACTCACGCACACTAAATGTTCTTGGAGCATTGTTTCACATGGCCTCTGACACCCAAATATATGGAGCTCACAGAAATGTGTGATGCAGAGGCTTTTGGATCATGTTCAAATTTTCATCATATTGGTTCAACTCTGATTCAAGTAAATACTACTCCTATATTGCAGAGATTCAAATAACTTACCGTTTGTAAAAGCGCACGTCAATCCCACCGCAAAAGCCAAGGCAACAGTAAATATAGCAAGGAGAAAATAGTTTACTGGGTGTCGTTTGTAATGGTAGGCCAATGACCACAACACTGCAACAACAAAACCAAAAGGTCAAGTAGTACTCCATTGATTAGGAACCCACGTTTAAAGCATTCACATTTGGTCGATTATAACGTGGCAATGCCATATGATATTCCGGGAGTACTCAATAATTAGTCTAATTTTAATGCGTCTCCCGTCCCAATAGAATCTCACGTTGCTTACCACTTAACCGTGGGCGGAAGATGATGATTAGATATTGTAGAAAACCTCTTGGAAGTTGGAACTCTCATGAAAGATCAAAGATTCAAAGATCTTGCATATGCTCCAAGATTCAATTCCAAAATAACTCTACGGTTTCTCTCTCTTAAAAACGATGTATGTTGACCCTTTTTGGATCGATTGGTCTGAATCTGATCAATCCACTTGACAACCGATTGATGACTAAAAAATGCAGTCATGCCCGATATTCCGATCAATGGTACGTTTCTTGTGGATGAATTTATCCATGTATTGAATTATACATTGATGAGGTAGTGTACTTTTAGTTATAGTTTGTAATATTTATGGGCTGACCAAAAGTGTTTTTAATGGTCTGAAAAACTTTAGCAAATCTGAATTATTGATTTCCAAAATGAATGGCTGTGATATGCGCTGCACAATCCCGCTTCCCCAAATACAGTATATGGACACCAAAATATCATAAAATTCACAATATCTCGAAAAAACTTAAATGGTGGTGATGAAAAATAGAGATAACTACCAATTAAGGGTGTGAGGACGACTCCAATATAGAGGGCGAAGCCGATATAAGTGGTGGTGAAGAAGACGGAGATCGGTTCAACGGCATTAACGACGGTGGCGACGGCGATGGTGATGAGTAATTGGACGGCGACAATCCAGTAAACATTGCGAACGAAGGCCCACGGGAGCTCAGGACCCTCCAGCAACACCATCAGGTACGTTGGCGAAGTAGACCATCCCGACTCCACATCTGTTTTCTGATTCATCTTTGAAGCAATAGAAGAGTACAAGATTCACAAAGAAAAAAAATCAAATCCTTTGGAAACTACTTGGTGTCTTTGGGTTTTTTTGGGTTGGTCAGCTGGATATATAGAGCGTGGAGAAGAATGGAGAATTGATATTCACGAGAGTGGTAGTCGTTGAGATGTAGTCAAGAATGGTAACGATTCGAAAGAATGGTAACGATTCGAATAAAGGTGGTGTGATAATTTTTGAGTATTTTAATATGAAAAATATGATTTTTTTTTTCTTTTTCAAGTCGTTCATTTATGGGTTGTTGGTGGAATTGTTCGTTCATTATTATCACTTTGGCATATTTTTATTAGTTGATTTGGGTAGACTTTGCAAAATCAAGTTTAGTTTTTGGAAGGTTGGTTTGAGCAGCCAACACGATTTGAATATAAAACGATTGGAATAATGAATGCCTTTATAATTTCTCGTACGGTAGTAACTTTTCCTTCATTTTTTTTGTATCATATAAAATTGAATAATGTATACTTTTATAATTTCTAGTGCAGTAGTACCTAGTACCAGGTAATACCTTTTCCTTCGTTTCTTTGCATCATATAGAATTGAATAATGTATACCTTTATAATTTCTAGTGCAGTACTACCTAGTACCAGGTAGTACCTTTTTCTTCGTTTCTTTACGTCTAGGGCGGCGAACAAGCCGAGTTTTGTAGTGTTCGAGCTCGGCTCGTTTACTTAACGAGTTCAAAACTCGAGCTTGAGCTTGGCTTGGTCGTAAACGAGCCGAGCCAGACTAATTTACTTAATGAACATCTTTAAACGAGCCGAGTTTTTGCAAGCTGAACTTGATTCATTTAGTAAACGAGCTCAAAATTCAAGCTCAAGCTCAGCTCAATTAGTAAACGAGTTGAGCCGAGCCGAGATCCAAGTTGCTCGTGGGTAGCTTGGCTCATTTACAGCCCTATTTACATCACATATTGAAGGATTTGAATAATGTATGCCTTTATAATATCTATAGTACGGTAGTGCCTGGTTGTACCTTTTCCTTCGTTTCTTGACAGTTGATATCATATAGAACGATTGGAATATTGAAGTACGGTAGTACCTGGTTGAACCTTTTCCTTAGCTTCTTTACATGTAGTAGGATTTGACTAATGTATGCCTTTATAATTTCTAGGACAGTAGTACCTGGTTGTACCTTGTCCTTCGTTTCTTTACATCACAGAGTATAGAAGGATTTGAATAGGGCAAATTTCACTAACTTCTCCTGAGATTTCTCAAATAACACTGATCTTTTCTGTTTTTCTAAAATAACAAAAAGTATCACATGCCGTTACTTTCCAACTGACGGAAAATATTATTTTTGTCTCTTAAACGTTAAGTAAATTTTACAAAATTACTTTTATTAGTTTTGTAAAAAAAATTTGCATTGGTTCATTTCGACAAGAGAATTTAGAATTTAAAAAATTATAATCAAAAGTGTGGATTTTTTTTTGTCTTTTCCAAACTTTTCTCAATTTTAGTTCATATTTTTTAATATATGCATATGTGCTCATTTTACTATATATGTAAAGTAATATTTTACTTTACATGGTGATGTTTAGGTTTTCAATTTATTGTCACTCATAATATCGAAACTATAAAATAAGTATAAGTTGGCTACACAATTTCAAAAAACAAAGAATATGTAAAAACATAGTTTAGATATTAGCAAAAAAAATGCTTATATATTGGGAAGGAAATGGAGAGAAAAAAAGTAAATTTATTAAATGTAAAAAAATTGGCATTAAGTGTATTAAATTAGTGACATTAAAGTGAATTAAGAAGGGTATTTTGGTCATTTTTTCGCAAATGCTAACGCCGTCAGTTGGAAAGTAACGGCAGGGGGGGTATTTTTTGTTGTTTTAGAAAAGCAGGGGAGGTCAGTGTTATTTCAGAAAGCTCAGGGGAGGTTTCTGTTTGTGTCAGAAACCTCGGGGGAGGTTAGTGAAATTTGCCCATTTGAATAATGTATGCCTTTATAATTCATATGGTAGGGATGTTTGCGAACTATTTGAGGCTTGGTTCAATAAGAGCTCATTCGAGCTTGATTTGTCTACTAAACGAATTAAGTGGGTTCAGCTCGGTTATTAGGCTCTTTCCATAAATGAGCCGAACCTGAATCTAAGTGGGTTCGGCTCGGTTAAGTTTGCGAACCTGAGATTAAAATATAATTAAAAATAATTTACGGGTCTACCTGTAAATATTTTATAGTTGAAGGGTTTGTTTTCGTTTGATTTCTTTATTATTGTGATAGATTTACATGTAACATTGTTTTGAAGAATGTCTCTTTCCCCTCTCAGTTTGTGTTCTAAATTGTTAACGAGCCCTACCGAGTTGGATTCCGGCCTAAATTCGGCTCAGTTCGGCGTTTGAGTTTAACGAGCCCTGTCAAGCCGAGCCCGAGCTTTAAATTTTTTTCACGAGCTGAACTCGAGCTCACTTGTTTAGGCTCGAATTGAACCCGAACTTATTTACAGCCTTAAAATAAGGTTTGGCTCGTTTACAGCCTTATGTACCTTTTTCTTCGTTTCTTGTGATGTAAGTGAATGACCATATTGTCAATAGCGGACGCGGAATTGCTATTGTGCAGTCTGTGCACAACAGTTGTTGCACACAATCACAACCGTCCACAAGTATTTTTAGCGGTTCGGATTGAAAACAAATTGTTCGCGTGAACAATTCTTCTCTTTTGTTTGAAATCTAGGTCATCCATCCAAGTAATGGACGGCCCACACATGTTGCACAGTAGCAACCCCAGGTCTACAAATCGGCCGACTGCTAACAAAACTCCCATCTAGTTTTTATCTTCCATTTTGCTCTAGTTTTGATTTTGGACACTGCTAGGGGTACAGAAAAATAGTGCACAGAAAATGCACAGATCTGTCCGGGGATCCATTTGTGGGTCCCACACGAAAAATCCGAACCGTTGATTCATCTCAGAATAATTTTTCAAGGGGCCCCGTGAGAAATCACCTCAATCCGACATCCGTAAGTGGTTGATCTAAAACTCACTCCTTTCATTTACTTGTAGGTATCCGGACAAATCTGTGCATTTTCTGTGCACTATTTTTCTGTACCCTTAGGTTTATCCTTTGATTTTTGAGGGTTGATGGGCTCTTGTCAAACCCACGAGAATCATGGGAACCTTAATATTTAGGTTTGCTAAAGCTCTCTCTTCTTAAAAAATTAATTTGATTGAGACTATATATATTGTCTATTGAACTGTTTATCAGCTATTTCTGCTTCTTCTTTTTTTTGAAAAAAAAAACAAGAAAACAAGATTCAAATTTCCATTGTCTATTTTGTCATTCACAATTTTGAACATTACAATCATTGTTGATGTCCGATCAACCTATTTTTTTCGATGACATATTTCTTTGCGAGACCTAAAATATGAACAGTTATGATTATTTTTTGTGGGCGAGAAAAGGACCCACATCCGCTCCGAAATGAGGATAAGGAACTAGTACATGGGAGTTTGGTCCAATGGCTGCTTTGGCTTGTTTTTTTCATTTGCCTTTTTCCTTGACACTTTTTATTTTTTGGCTCAACCAAAAAGGGATTGAAGGGGGTGATCAGGCCTGGCAATCTACCCATGTGATCATAGAGCCTCCAAACTAGTGGCGAGTCTCCAAGAGGGGCCCGAAACTCAATGGTGTTCACAGGGGGAGTCTAATGGGCGTGAGACCAATATCCCAAGATTCGAGGAGGGCATCGAGCATGCCCCTTGAATCCACGACCTCTGATCCCGCCAAAGATTTGTGGACCAATTAATTGGTAGCTCTTGGTTAAAATCAGAGGCTTCTCCAACAAGTAATTTGGGGGTTGCCGTACATTATAATAACCATTAGGGTTTGGTATTGAGGGAGTTCTTTGATCACTACACGAGATTTTTGGGGAACCACTGTGTGGCGGAATCAACGAAGGAGAACGGTTGGGAACAGAAATAGAGGAACAAGGGTAATATTTGTAAGGTGTTAATTATTTATTTATTTTTTTATGGATGATTGATATGTTTTTGTCTATGAGCGGCTAAACTCTTTAACTAGGATAGGGGATGAAACCGTGTGAATGTTATTGATTGATTTTATACATACGATTTTTCCCACTAGCTTTCATTGTTTATTGTTCTTGGCTCATTAATTAATATATATGGAACTCGAATATGGATTCAATCGAGATGAATAAGTTTTTTCTATGATTTGATATCAACATTCTGCCTTGTTCCACTAAGGCTTTTTTTTTAGTTTTTTTTTTGCTTTTTGGCTTTTTTGTTGATATATTATGTGAGAATGACATGTCTTGAACATTGAAATAACCTGGCTTTTTTTAAAAAAAAACTACCTTAGTGGAATAGGTTGAAGCAGCTTATTGAAGTTGATATTTAAATATTAGGTATTCATTGTGATTTGTTCTCACAAATAAGGTGAATGATTTTGACTTAAATATTGACACAGATAGAGAAAATATTTGTGTCATAAATAAAAAAAGGCTTAACGAAATATTATTCGTTGTGATTAAGATTGACCTCTAACATTTTGCAAAATCATAGAAAAATCATTGCATAAAATTATTTCTACATATTTATAGGTGTTGTCATCGGGATTCGATAACACTTATACCTTGGTTACTATGTCTACGGTACCATGTCATGTCATGGGGTACATGTGACATGTCCTCAATTTATAAATCGAATGTTCCCTACTTGTTTCATGGACACTGCTAGGGGTACAGAAATTTATTGCACAGAAAATGCACAAATTTGTCCGTGGACCCATAAGTGGGTCCCATACGAAAAATTCAAACCGTTGATTCATCTCAGATTAATTTTTCAAGGGGCCCGCAAAAAATCACCTCAATCCGACGTCCGTAAGTAGTTGATCTAAAACTCACTCCTTTTATTCAATCGGTTCGGATTTTTCGTGTGGGACCCACTTGTGGGTCCACGAACAGATCTGTGCATTCTGTGCAACAAATTTCTATACCCTTAGGTTTATCCTTGTTTCATAGTGAACTATTTCCTCCGTCTGAATCTGTTGGTCCGTCATAGGAATTTCAAATTTTTTTTTCCATTACTTTTTGAGTTTGTTAATTTCCTATTTTCCCCTCAATCCCTCCATTTAATACTACCCACTTCCAAAAGTTTTGGCGCCACTAGTCCAGAAAAGAGTCTCAAAAAAATTTTAAAAAGTGATTCATCGTTGCATATTGGGTTTTTCAAAAGATAAAATCACTTCATTTTATCATCCATTCAACTCATTTGATAAAATGAGGTATTTGCTAAAATGAATTCACTGTAGATTAGGGAAGGACATAATATGAATTTACGGATTTGCTCCTGGCCCCAAAAAGAAAGTACAATCATTACTCATATATGGTGGGGCTCCTTAAAGAAAAGAAAGGGCAAAATGGTAAATGATGCATTGGGTGGTGATTTAATCACACTTGGATTTTATCTAATGGGAAAGAGAGTGATTTTATCAAGTGCTTGATTTTATGGGAAATCCCATAAAATCTAATGGAAAACTCGGCCCTAAGGCGCCACTTGTGTGGCAGTGTACTTTAATTCTGGTTTTTTTTTTTTCCAAATTGGTTTTTGAGTTGTTATTTTAAGAGAGCATTTGTTTAGTTTTAGGAAAAGGGGCAAAAATGTAATTTTCACATACTTTATCATTTGACTTTTGAAAATAGACAAATATTTTGAGACTTGAAAAAATATGTTTGTGGACAAACAAATCTGGACGGACGGAGGGAGTATATTCTACCAATGCAATCATTATACCTAAAACGAACCCGGGGGTGCTTGGCAAACTCTACTAAAACACGTCTGGACGGCTCGTATGGTGCTTGGCCCGGCCAACCGAGCACCCCGCACTGCTGACCCCCGGAATTCACTCAAAACATGGTAATTAAATGTGGTCATCATAGCAATTGCTCTTTTTATGGCTTATAGAAGAGGTCAAAACTAGCTAGAGAAAAATGGATGATAAAACCTTGATGCTCCCTTCGTCCCTTTTTTAGTGTCAACATTTCTATTTGGCGATGTCCTTTAATAAGTGTGTATTTTTTTAAAGTTAATGGGTAAAAATTTATACAATTATCATTTTATCCTTTTGAAAATTAGTGGGTAAAGGGTTAATGGGTAAAAATGGATGATAATTTGTAAAAGTTGATGTGAAAAGTAAAGTGGAGGTAAAAGTTGATGTGAATGGTGTAATGATGATATTTCTTTGATAAGTTGAATTTACAAAACAATACACTTAAAAATTGACGGAGGGAGTTGTATTTTCGTCCACGGCAGCCTTATTGACTATATCGTCATTAACGGAGGGTAAAATATGCCTTTTTTAAAAATCATAAAGGTATATTTTATTCATCATGACATAAGTAAATGACAATTGCCAGTAGGCGCCCTTGGAGCAAACTCCCATTCATTTTTTATCTTCCATTTCGCTCTAATTTTTATTTTTGAGGCTTGATGGCTCTTCTCAAACTCATATAATTAAGTTACAGTAATATTTTATATTTTGCTAAAGGTATTTCTTCTTAGAAAACTAATTTGATAGGAGACTATGTAAACAGTTTATAAGCTATTTATTCTTTTAAAGAAAAACAATAACAAAACTTCCATTGTCACTTTGTCATTCACAATTCCGTACGGTACTATTATCGTCAATGTCCGATCAAGCTATTTTTTTATACGATGATATACTTCTTTGCAAGATCTAAAATATACATGGTTTTGCTTATTTTTGTGGGTGAGGGAAAGACCCACAGGGCCACAACGGCCCCGAAATGGAGGATAAGGAATTACATGGGTGTTTGTCCGACCGTTGCTTTGGCATGGTTTTACATTTGCTTTTTTTCCACAACATTTTTTTTATTTTTTTGGCCATCGATCCAAAAGGGATTGAAGGGCGTGACCAGGCATGGCAACCTACCCTTGTGCGTGATCATAGAGCTTCTGAACCTGCGGCAAGTTCCCAAGAGGTGACTGAAACTTGAAGGTGCGCTTTGCCCATCTAGAACAGAGTGGTCCGTAGGAGGAGTCAGACGCGTCCAAAAACCCGAGTCGTGAGGCCACTGTCCCAAAATTCAAGGGGTATAGATAGCACATCTTAAATCCACAACCTCCGATCCCGCCAGGCCACCGCCCCAGTTCTCATTTTACTTGTAATGACATTCATAGTGTTCCATGTGTTCCAGTTCGACAATTTATGATCAATCAAAGTCTTATTTGACGACAGACACAGTCGATCACTTCACGCATGTAAATTATGTAGACTTCAATGTGAAATTTTCCGATGAATATGATTTATTATCTTATTTATCTTAGAAATAAGAAAAACTAATGTCCGATCAATCTAGTTATTCTGCATTGTATGTATGTTTCTATACCCATAAAATGAAAGCTCTTTATGAAAATATTAGTCCGTTAAATGAATATTACTGTCATCGAAACCTATAAATGAGAGCTTTGCATCCCAAATGAGACTATACTAGCATCATATTGATAATATAAGAAATTATACGAGAGATCATCAGATGAGAGAATTCTTTCACCTTGTTTGGAAGGGTTTTTGAGAACCGGTTTTCAAAATCCCTTGAAAACTCTTGTTGAAAATCCAAATGGGTTTTTGAGAACCGGTTCTCAAAATCCTTCAAAAAAAAAGGACAGAAAACGCATTGGGAAAACCAAACAAGGGAGGGTTTTCGAAACCCGGTTCCGAAAACCCAAACGAAAAATGATTCTTAGATGATGGGTGAAAGATACAACAATATTGAGCAGTAAATCACGCAACATAAGGCTTGGCCCAGTGGGTGTTTATTGAGCTTTGTCCCAACAGATGTTTTATTTTATCCAATTGCATTCCCCTCTCCTCTCCCCAACTTAATGTACTCTTTGTCAATTTTCTGAATAACTTTTTGCTGGTCACCAAAAAAAATCACACAACATAATTCTGAAATTACACTAAATACAAGATTTAAAAAGCATTTTTTGAAAATAGAGATAGCAAATCATTTTCTAAGAAAACGTAGGCCAGCCATAAGTATCAGTTAGGCTCGTTTGTTTCGGGCGGAAAGCAGTTTCTAGAAAACCTTTTCCATAAAAAATAAAACATTTTCTGATGTTTAATTGGTTGTGAAATGAAAACATTTCCAGCTAGATGCTACTAACGAAATAATGAACATGATCCTCACCACACAGGTTACCTTCCTCTCCCACCAAGATTCACCTGAAAACTAAATTCAATGAATCAATTATCAAAAACAAAAAACAGAATAGCAAGGGTTTTGATGATTGAAAATCAATGAACGGTCAGCAAGAGTTGTTGGTGCTGTGGTAGAATTTAGATTCTAAAAACTAAGGAGGCTTCGTCTTGCATCGCTAGATAAGTTTTTTTCGTTCTTAGTTAATTTGAATTCTGGTCAATCTCTTTTTGTTTTGTTGATTTGTCTTCGCGATGGGAAAAACTGAAAATTAAAACGGACCAAGTACGAAAAAAAAAGTCAATTACAGCCCAAAGAAAGCATGCCTTACGAGTTGAGCGTATTTGAGATTGTAGCTCAAATTTGTGGCCCCTTCATCATAGTTAACAAGTGTTCTCTCCAAGGTCTAGTAATCGAACTGGCCATTCAATACTTTTGAGCATGTTGCCTTTGAACCACACGCACCATGTTCGAAACTTATACAAGTGCTCGGATATGTGTTCAAACTTTAGGCCTTTCTTATCATATTTTAGTATTGGAACACATCTAAAACACATACTTGTTCCTTCCTTTTCGTTGGACACCATGAAAGTAGGGCGACGCCAATGTATACTCGCTAATGTCAGTTGTAGCCAGTGAACTGAAAATTTGCATGAATTACTGATCAAATGAGTTATATATCTTTCTCTGGAAAGCCGATATAGTCTCATGACACTACGTCAAAAATCAAATAAATCCACAAAAGGTGCAGACTGTGCAAGTAGGAAGCCCTACCAGACTAAGGACTTGCATAGAAAAGAAAGACTTGACATTAATGACCAAAATTCCTGGAGTCATCGTTGCATGAAAGGGAGAGAAACCAAGCATCTAAACCGAGTACACCTATCGGACACAGACCCATGTCATATCCATTAGATGCAAGAAATGTGAAAAAGACCGATAATGAACCAATTTACTTTGTCTGATTTCAGTAGGGAAATTATTTTGGCACTTCCGAAATTGATTTTGATACTCCAAGCATATACACAAAAGGAATTCATTTATTGTCCAACCCAAAATGAATTTAATCGAATTTCCCCCAAACTACTTTTCTTTTCTTGATTCAACTATTTTCTTTTTTGGCTCTGATTTTGTGTAACCTCAATTACTAATTAGAATTTGAAAAACAAAATTCATTCAAATTGCATACTGAGCTTTTGATATATTTGTCCCAGTACTAACAATCTAAGGAAGTAAGATAAAAAGAAAGGGCAGATTCAACTATCTTCTTTTGGAGTGCCAAGATCAATATCCTTTTACTATATATATTTTACCAGTAACAACACAGGCTAAACATAATACGAACACAGAAAAACAAAAGATAACGAGTATTGAACTTGGATTTGATTAACCTGAGCAACACAGGAACAGCAGTGTACGTACATATCATTCACCGGCAAATTACACCAGAAAAAAGAAAGAAAAAAGAAAGGGAAGTGTGGAAGGGCAGAGAACAGAGGGATCTCCCTTCGATCTGCCTTCAATTTGCAGCTCTGAAGATAGTCAACAATGCGAGGTTGAGATCGATTATATCCAGATACTGAGAAACCGAAGCCCAAATGTAATCGTCATAGGAGTAACGCTTAATCAGGAGGTTGCCTGTATCATATACAACATAACCACAGAACATGATTGAAGCACGAAACCATAGAACGTAACAAATCTCTGAGGCAGGGGAAATGACATCTGCAAGTAGACAAAGCGATAAGCGAGAACTGATAAGTCAAATCCCAATAACAAAGTGTGTGAAATATTAGTAGAAAGAGAGCGGAGCCGAAAGATTGACAAAGGAAAATATGGTTACTCTCATACCTGAAGGAAAGAAAAGAGAGTAGACATCAAAATAGCACCATACAATAAGGCCCATATGAAACTGAAATCATTTCCTTTCCTCGCAGCCCAGAATATGTACAAAGTGAGAGTTACAACAAACCCAGCTACCAGGATCGCTGCGTCCAAAATTGTGTTCCCTGCGGCACAATGAAATCACAATATTATTATGAAGACAACCAACAAAGGCAGAATACTATTAGCAAAATCCAAGAACCATAGAGAACTGTAAATTGCTTGCAAAGCTCAATAGTGCAAATGGGAGTAATAGAGATGTTATTAGTAGGGGTGAGAATTTCCGACACGACAAGAACACGACACGAATTCGACACGAATTTAGTGGGTTAGGGTCAACTATTTCTGACACGAAACACGCATATGACATGACACGATAACACGAAAAGTTAAACAGATCGGCTTAGGGTTGAGAGAATTCTGATACGAACATGACACGAGAATTTATCAAAGGACACGATAACACGACATGAACCCGACACGAAGTTAGCGGGTTTTGGTCGGCTATTTCTTACACGAAACACGAATATGACACGACACGATAACACAAAAAACCAAGGGCGGAGCTAGCACATGAAGTTACCATGGGCTAACCAATACATACACACACATTTTTTTTGCTAAGCAATATATATACACACACACACACACATTCATATTAGGCCGATGACGGATTTCACACTTTGCAAAGTGCCAGACTCACTTTTTCTGATCAAATTTCAACGATTTGAACCGTTTAATGTGTTCAAAATGTGTTTTTAAGGGTCTAAGCGAGAAATCATAAAAAAAAAAGACCAGAAAGTGCTTAATCCTAGCAATTTTCGAGGAAGTTTTTGTTTTGTATTTACAGAGAGTTGATAGTTCAGTGATAGACTTCAGGTTCAGTTTAGATCCGTCCACCACCCCTTTTTTGTTTTTGATTGACTAAAGATATTTTTTTGATTAGTTACATATCAGTCCTTGAATTGTGGGTTGAGCTATGTTTGGACCAAGATTTGGATGGCTTGGGCTAAATTTTTTTTATGGTATTGGCTAAATTATATTGGGCTAAAATTTTACAAATAATTTTTTTTTTTGATTTTTTTTGGGTTCCACCTGGGCTGGAGCCCACCTTAGCCCAAAGGTGGCTCCGCCCTTGCAAAAAACTAAATAAATCGGGTTAAGGTTGAGAGAATTCTAACACGAACACGAGATCACACGACACGATACCCACCCTTAGCTAATAGGCAAATGATTTTCAGAAACCAAAATGTAGAAAACTGACTCCAGCAAAATCAGACTTTCAAGCTTTCCACTATCTATATCCAGCAATAGCATTAGGTTTTCCTCCAGAAATGACAATTCTTTGCTCAACTCGATATGATAGTACACATGATCAGAGTAATCACTTTAGGTTCAAACATCAAAACCAGTATCGTGTTTAAGTTTTACTAATCATTTTGGTTCAACTCTTATTCAAGTAAATATACTGCAAAGATTCAAATCACTTACCACCGGTAAAAGCGCACATCGATCCCACCGCAAAAGCTGTGGCAACAGTAAGTATAGCAAGGAGATAATAGTTTATTGGGTGTCGTTTGTAATGGTAGGCCAATGTCCCCAACACTGCACCAACACAACCAAAAGGTTAAGTACTGATAGGCGCACAAATATTTACATTAGCGCCTCTTAATTGACGCTTGTTAAGTCCATTTATATTGTTACTCGGAGTTAAACGCTATGTTTTTGCATTACAGGTGTTTTGATGCTAATCATATTAATTAGATTATTTTAGCAGTTGGATTTGATGGTTGCACGGAAAGCCAGAGAAGCACCGAATTATTTCCCGTTGTGTGCCAATCATTGCTCTTACATTACTGTAATTCATAGCAAGTGGATTACTGGGGAATTAGTTCAGTCACACATTTGTATATCTAATTAACCTTTGGTGGGGTCCAAGGCAGCAAGGTCGGCTTGTCCAAGTTAATTGAAGGCAGCAGGTCACATTGGAACAAGGCAAAAAGGAGGGGCGGCAGCAGATAATAAAAAAAGGATGGTTTTCTGGCTTCAGGGGGATGACGGATAAGAAGACTATTCATTTAAACCTTTGATGTATGATTATGCTTCTACTTTGCATGAATGGTCTGAATAGTTCTTATTTTTCTCTACCAGTTGTGTTTGAATTCTAGATTCCAAACACCATCATACAATCTTGTGTGTTATTGATTCTTGAAATTGGTTGAGATAGGCTATGCTTGGCAGGACAAGTCGTGCTATTAGACGGATTGTACTTAGATACAATTCGTGCTAGTAAGACGATTTGTACCAGGCCAGGATATTCTATGCCAATCGATCATGCAAAACCATTTTGCGTTATGTTGAAAGAATAGTTCTTAACCAGGCAAAAATCATACTACGTGGAGGAAACTGGATTCAATACCCTAGACCTTTCCCCATTTGCTTTACAAAATCAGATTTTCTTTCCGTTTTCTTAGTTTTAAATTACAAAACCAAAACTCAAATTTCATTCTTAAATTGAAATAGAAATTGGTTGGAACCGATTCAAAGACATGTTCTTGTCTCTGTGGAACGATACTCGGACTCTTGTCACTATTCTACGAAGTAGTTGTAATTGTCTTGTTTTAATTAATAATTTTGGCACGGTAACGATACGGTCAAGTACTCCAAAACACAGCCAGTAGTAAACAACAATGATAAGGAAACCATGTATTTGGTTGATTTTAAGAGTAATGATTTAGCATTCCCGGATTGTCACATGGCGATCAACAATCACATATCACATATCACATGGCAATGTCACATGATGTTGGGACCGTGAACAGTATTTGGAGCCTATCAAATGAATATCTACGATTGTCTGAGTCATTTTATTCAAGCCAACACTATTTTTGCCCAGCTACAATGAACATCTACAAAGACTAATCCCACTGACCCTAAGGTGTTGGCTGGGTGTCGATGGCTTGAGACTTAGGATTCTGCTCTATTATAAGGTATCATGTGTGAGACTTGCCAAGTGCTGTTAATTCTTTTGGGTCAGAACATAAGAGACATTTGCCCCGACTTTAAGTGGGGCCAACACTAGAGCTGGCCGAAACATTGCCCTGGTGTGAGGCATCAGGGCCGTCGGATGTGTTTTCAAATGTTGGGATTTCACCTCAGCAATGGAAGAC
>JAXBDA010003742.1:0-10000 GCA_036023075.1 Gaultheria prostrata | reverse complement strand
AAATTTGAGATTTTATCAATAATTTATTGGATATCAATGGGTACTTTTAATTTATTAGAAAATATCAATTTTTTCTTGAAATTTTTTTTGCGGACAAGACAAGCATTTTTGGGACAAATCTGGTAGTGTTTTCCCTACCCTTAGTAAATTTATCCACAAATCTAGAATCCAATCCAACCTAATTGCCTCACTAGAAAAAAACAAAAATAGATACCTCTCTCGAGGTTTCTGAAATGGCATTAACCTCCCTTGCTTTACCTGACAATATAAAAATACCCCTTTCCATCCATTTTCCATTAAAACATTAACAGAATTTGCTGAGGTTTGAAAGTTTGGTTGTTAAAATGACAAAATTACCCATGTCTCCTCTCTTTATCACTCTTACTAATGGATTTTCTGGTTATCAAAAAAAAAAAAACGATTCTCTCTCCCCCCCCCCCCCCCCCCCTTTTTTTTCATTGCCTTCTTTTCTTTTTGTCATCCCATACATTTAAATTGTACATATGTATACATATATCTATACACATACATACACATCAAGCTCCATCCCCTTTTCCAAGTAAACTACCAAAATTTGAAAACCCCATAGCATCAAGTGAAAAATAGTCATGTAAATACCAAATTCTAAACTTTATTCTTACCCAAATTTGCTCCCACAACATAATGTAAATTTGGATGCATGATCAAGATCAAATCAGATCATCCACATTGTGCCCTAACTGATTGAACCACAAACATAAGACCTGGTTAATTCTAATTCAAAACAAGATCTAGAAATTAAACAATTAAATCCAGTAAACAAAACAGATTTTGGAATATCATGGGAAGAAATTGGACAAATCAGCAAGACATCTTCCTTTCTTTACAAATCAACACCATCTATGGACCCCCTCTTCTTTAAATCACTCCTAATTAGACCTTCACAAACCACCGTTTTTTTTTGTTGTCAAAAAACAGTCCAAATTTTGTGCCGAGATCAACGGGAAAAGAGGGCTTCGAAAATCAGCCGAGAGTAGTGAAAAAGCAGAAAGATTTATGGAGCAACACTGGGAGGAGAAAGGTAAATCCCCAATGAATTTTTTGGCCACTAAAACTGCTTTTGGGAGATTGTTGATGGCCAAAAGTGGGTTTATGAATGGCGACAAAGTACTTGATAGAGGTGGTTCTTGGGGATCATGGGTGGGTTTAGCACTTGACTTGTTGCTAGTTTTGGTTGCTGGAATATTGGAGAAGAAGGGTTGCGATGAGAGAGAGAGAGAGAGAGAGAGAGAGAGAGGCATTTGGTCATTGTCTGAGGCACGTTACTGCCGTTTGAGGTTAGATAACGGAATGGGGGAAATCTCACATTGTCAGGTAAAGTAAGGGAGGTCAGTGGCATTTCAGAAACCTCGAGGGAGGTATCTGTTTTTGTCAGAAACCTCAGGGGAGGTGAGTGAAATTTACCCAAAAACAAACAAACAAATTTGTTCACCGACTTCAATAGTACTGAGTGTGACTGTGTGAGTATTACCCACTGCTCTCATTTCCCAAGGGTGAATGCATTGCCATTCGACTTGGAGTTCACTTAAAATGAGTAACCATTTAATGCTCCCGGAGTATCATGCGGCATTCCCTACGTGGTACTCCCAACTAATTATGTTTCATCTTGTAGGAAAACTTATCATTCATTTTTGTTGGGTGGTTGGCAGACGAGGAGTGGCCCGCATAGTGCGGTGCCGATCGTTTATTTGTAGAGAGTACACATTGCCACATGGTACTCCGGGAATAGCCAATAATTAGTCACTTAAAACAATCAAAATAAGGACTAATGATGGGGGTTACGTTAACCCATTTTCGAAATGTGTGAACAAGTTAGCACCATGGTACCTTGGCAGTTGGCATGTGTTCCTTAACTAAATTTACTCAATCACAAAGAAAGATCCCATGGGGCATGAAATCCTGTGATTATATGCACAAGAGCCTCACCTTTCTTCCTCAGATGGGGGCATCAGGACAAGTTCCCAAAACTGCCAGACATTTTACTGCTCGTTCCAAGTTACTAGATGAGTCTTGAGAGGCTTGTTTAGTAAACGAGTCAAAAATCGAGATCAAGCTCAAGCTCGGTCTGTTCGTAAACGAGCCGAGTCTTTAATGAGCCGAGCCAAGGTAATCTTAACGAGCCTCCTTAAACGAGCCAAGCCTATATAAACGAGCCTAGCTTTACCGATCTCGTTTACTAAATGTGCCTAAAACTCGAGTTCGAGCTCGAGCTCGGCTCGATTACTAAAAGAGCCGAGCCAAAACCCATGCCTTTCAAGTCATGTCTTCAAGAGTATGGGAAATGGAAACTCAAGTGTAAACTACTTAAACCATGTCCTTCGCAATTTGAGGAACCAGAGAACATTCCTCTTCTGATTGAAGTACAACACAGTTACGTTGTAAGTATTCCCTCCACAAATGTCACATCACTATGAGACCACCCTCAATATATAATACCCTCACTATCTTATCCCTATATATAATACCCCAAAACTAATCCGACATCCAATTGAGCCAGGTGTTCCCAACGCAGTGGACAAAACAGTACACATAAATGAGTTCAATGAGAAAACATGGACCTGAAAGAAAAATGAGACCAATGAAACATGAAGACATTTTATCAAGAAAGGACGAGGAACGGACAAAAGAAACTGTGGAATTTTGATCTCAGAACAATCTGTTACCGATGGTATCCATACGTTAGTGTTCATACCTCGGCAAATCAACCTCTGAAAATTTGCACACTAATTCTGTCATAATTCATCGTTAAATTACCACTACACTTGGATTAAGGTTTAAGCAATGGGATTATACAAGGTTGATGGTAGATCGGAAAAACTAGATGAAGCAACTAGTGCTTTTCGTCGAGTATGCTTGGGTGTGCTTTCCAAAAGCTCTGCTCAATTATGTTACAGTGTTCCACCACAACTTTCTTCCGACATTTTCCCTCACGCTCATCATTGTATATCTCATTCGGATCTTCCTGCACACAAAATGTAAGTGTAAAGTTGTAAACTCTACAATGTTGTAGAAGGAGAGAGCCACGCTCATAGTTGACGAGGTTTTTTTGGGTAAATAAGTGCAACTTTTTTTTTTTTGATCGGCCTGAAAACTAGTGCAATTACTCACATTTAAAGAATGGAAAATCTTGATAACGTTTGAAACTCTAGCTAACAAAAGAGCATATTGAAAGAAAAAAAACGTTATCGTGAATCCACTGCAATTTTGTTTCTCGCACTTCCTAAGGTTTTTGTCAGGAACACTTCAAAGGTTTTGTTCCTTGCACTTTTTAACGATTTTGTCATGAATAGAAGCCTTGCCCATTCAGAAGCATTGAACTTTAGCAATGGATCAATGCACAACATGCAAGTCGTACTTTTTCAGAGTGGAAATGGTAAGAGTAACATTATTCATGTCGGGGAGAGAGAAGGACCGACCTTGTCCCAGAAAACAGAGGATCCCTGACGGAACATGACTGGTAATGTCTGGTAGCCAATACCAAATTGCTGGGCAAGCAATTCATTTTTCTCTTGCGCTCGAGTACCCTGCAGAATACACAAAAATCTAGTGTTATGTGCATTCTTCTACTCAAGAAACCATTTATTTTGAGTTGATTCATGCTAAATTGAATCTATTCTTTCGTAGTTGTCCCTGGACATTTATCATAGAACAAAAGAGGACCGGCTCTTCGATTTCATGAAGGGGCTCCAACCTGCGCCGAAATGTCCAAGATTTAGGGGCGGCACAGGCAGCGAGCCGTAACCAGGGAGAGTCGAGACTGGGCCAAGGGCCTAAATTATCGAAAAGGCAAGGACTCAAAAAAGAAGTCAAGCCTAAGGTCAAGAACAGAGAGCTTATAGTAGCACGTGAAGAACAAATGAGGGACATATGCCATACAAAAAACAAATGATTATCTGGTTGCAGCCTAATGATATTTGGTGTCATCAGTAGAGACACTCTTTGAATGGACGCACAAGCAATTAAGCACGGAGCCAATAACGTGTGACACAGACATCAGCAAATAGAGCTACTCGCGTTAGCCTTTGCTGCATACATTTATAGTCCACATGTATGACTAAGGCAAAAGGGCTTGAAGGACCGACAGCATGTCAACCGCGTCATAAGACTATATATGGGATGCCACAAGCCAAAGCAAGGCTTGACAAGTTTTCTCATGCCTTCATGCTTGCAAGTCGATAAACCTCAAATCCAATTCATCCTAGTAGCCATTAAATGTAAGGAAATAGTCGTAACAACAACAAACACTCAGGAGAAACAAAGAGGAATGACAGAAAAAGAAGGCTAAATTGTAGGTCAGTGAGCAAGACGTAGTAGCATTGACTGAAAGAATAATGCTCTGCCAAAAAAAAAAAAAAAACGAACACTTCTCAAATGAGTCCCTACAAAGTTTACCACCTTTAGGTAGTCCTGAGCTTCACTTTTACTCTTGCCGGACTTGACAAGCATCCAGAAACAAGTATTGTACTGATTGTTAATGTGACCTATAATTCATAAACACAATAGAAGCGGTGAGTTTAAAAGGAAGTCATCGTGAAAAAAACGACGTTTTAGCACGGGATTGCTGTGCAACTTCTTTGCTTTGGTTTAATATTAAGAGATCTCATACCCAAAAAAGGTCAACTTAGGAAGCAAGTACTCACAATCTACTTGTCTCCATGCTAGGTAATCTCGAAGAATCTCCGTTGATGGATAACATACAGCCCGTCCATCAAAACTTGGAGGCTTCGTCAACTCTTTCTGTGGGAAGAAATCTTTCCACTTCATTACATACTTGGAAGAGAAAAATGATACAATGACAGACACAATGCCACTGCAAAGGTGATTCAAGGCAGTAAGTCCACATTGAATAGAAGAGTTGCATCAATCACTTGCAACTGAAACTTCACAGTAAGAGACCAGGATAGTGTCTAACACACTTCTAGATGTTAATAGCTTTTATGTCAAGACCAAATCAATATGCTTCTACTAAGACTGCAAGGGCTCTATAGAGCCTAGAAAGGTCCTACTCCTACACCATAGAGCATAGTCCGTTTTAAGGACGAGGGCCTTCTATCATGATCATTGGTTGCTAAAAGTTTCTGCCTCTCTTGAACTAAAGCTTGCGATCCTATAGAAAACAAGGACGGCAATCTCAATCCTTCAGCTAGAAAATCTCGCAAATAATAGATATGCTAGTCACTTTCTTCACTTGTGAAAAGCACACACAGAATTTTGGATTCAACCTATGAGATCTCATGCCAACAGTTAATTCTGCCAAATCAGCATAACTTGTAATAGCAAGATTCAAGACGATTATTTCAACAGATACGAAAGGTGTTCTCATTTCACTTGAATGGTTGGTTAGCCATTTGTCATGTCAATCATATGTTAGCCAAGAGATCCCATGGGCAGAAAACATCACGCGGTGCACTGAAAACTTCCCTCCAAGTGCATTACTAGAATGATTTCCAACATATGATATCTATTGGGAAAAATCAGCACAATAGTACAGGAATAAAAGAGAGCGTTGAAGGAGAAACCTGGCATGCCGCTCGTGGAACTGGGAATCCTTCTTCAAAACAAAGCTGAAAAAAAAAATTAATAGAAATCACAAATGTGCTGAATTGAAAGGTAGGACTGAAAAAATAAGCTAAAAGCCTGAAACAAATTTATTACCTGAACTCGTCACTGACACCATATGAGAAAACTACATCCTGAAACTCTTCAATCACAGCCACTGCACATGAATTCATAAGGTTCAAAGCCTGCCCATCGTTTGGCTTCTCAAATTCATGCACTTCAGAAAATCTACCAAGAGGCATAAAACTGAATTGTTGAGTTCCGCTAGCAACATCTAAGTATAAACAAGCCAAAAAGTTCCACACATTACACCTTTCCTAACACTCAGTAGTCAGTAATCATGTAAATTTCTGAAACTAAGAACATCCTACAAAGCAGCGCCCAGGTTCATTTGGTACTTCTAAGAGGAACTCATTGAACTCTCTGTCAGAATTCTTCAACTATGGAGCTTCTGTGAGTTGGTCAAAGCAACAGAGGACCATATCACTAAACATGTATATATTTACCCGTGAAAGTGACGGCCATCAATTCTAACCACAATCCAAGTAGAAGGCATCAACTTGTGCTCAAACACAAAGGACTTGAGATACTCAGGTTTAAGTTTGTTGATGTCCTCTTCAAAACAACCTAGCTCCTTCATGAGAAATGGGTGCTTACTCCAGAAGCTTCTTGATGCTATATTTCCTGAATAGACTACAATATCTTCCACCTGAATAGAGATGGTAAATGTTTTAGCTTGACAAGTTAGACAGTGCAAGCAAGCCAAGACAAAGGAGAGCAACAGATATTCGAAAGAGAGATGAGGGTTTCTTTTTCCCCAAGTTAAGCAGGCACAGTAAGATGGCAGTAAAGCCAAGCAGAAAATCCCAAGCCTCACTATCATGGTCTTGCACAATAACGCTGAGCACTAATAGATCCTCATGCAGATCTTGGCTCCCAAAAGGACTATTGTAGGATTACAGGATCAGTAATCAGGTAGAATATCCATACAGATCCTTGGATAAATCCTGGTTAATCCTTGAATTTGGATGAAAATGGTTTGTAAAAATATTAACCTTTACTTTAAAATGTACTTCCCAAAAAACAGTCAGTACAATATGCCACTTTTCCTTGTGGTGTCCCATATTACTGTCATTTCATCCTCTCAGGCTTTGGACCTACTTGTCAGCCTCACCAGGTGGCATCTTGTCCAAGAGATAGCGCCAAATGTGCAAGTGCAACTCTGTAGCCGAGGCTGACATACCTGGTAGCAAGATAGTACTCATTTTTACCCTCAACCAATATTTTCACTGTGACATATTCCATCAAGTTTCAGCACTAACATATTTACACTCTTTCCAATACTTATATTTTTCATTTTTATCAAACTACACCTTAAGCAATGTAAATTAGTCTACCATAAAATCATAGTTAAAAAAACTGTGAAATCTCATACACAATAGAATTCAAAGTTTCAAACCATGGGCAGACTTAAATTAGAAGAAGCCAATTCATTTTTAAAAAATGAATGAAACGAAATAAGAGGAGAAAAGAAAGTCAAGAAAATGGAGTAACCTCTGTCATGAGTCTCTTAACTCTCCTGAGAATGCATGACCCTTGACGGAACATTGGAGGAAGTTTTTTGTAGTTGATACCAAACTGTTTGAAAAGCAGCTCATTTTTCTCTTGTTTCCCAGTTCCCTGCAAATAAGCATCTAGTCTATTAGGCTGTATACCCGGAAACCCTTTTACAAGAGAGATTGATACCGTCAGAAAGCCTTTTACTTCTTCCTTCCAAATGCTAGACAGAAGCAAGTTCCATTGCATAAAACAAATTATTGACCGACTGAAGCAATGGTACTTTAAAAAAGTGAACATATTTGGCACTAGTACATTGTGCGGCACATCTGCACGTGTATCAGATTTGCAAAACCCAGAGCCAGACTGCAATCTTTTTTTTTTAACTTTACGGGTCTTGTACTAGCACTTCCTTTAAGAAATAGATGAAGTTAAACTTCATAGAACGTCTTTTTAATGCTTAGCATGCATTTACAGTTTCTAGGTTATCTACTTTAACGAGATCAATTGCAGTATGTACCACATATTTTGTTTAAAATAACACTAAACATATTTTGTTAAAATTACACTTCACATTTTATTTATTATATATACGTTCCACATACATTTTGTTAAAATAACACTTGACATCCTCGACATTATACCATTACATATTTACTCCCAAAATACTTTTGAAAATTATGAAACATAACCCCCGATTAATGGTCAACTAGCCGTAATTGTCGACTATTGTAAAAAAATGCCTAATTACCCCCTAGACCTATAACGTAGGCATTGGGATATAACTCTCAATTGGAACCCTACAAGAGCGGTATAATACTGCAATGCTATCAACATGAAAAGAAAGACCACATACCTGGAGCACTACAACTGAGCAAGTTCCTAAATTGGCTAAATAATTCAAATGTGACTATTTGAATACCTTCAAAACTTCCTCTGCTTCCCTTTCATTCTTCCCACTTTTGATCAGCATCCAAAGACAAGTGTTATACTGGTTTTGGATATGACCTACAAAAGAATAAAAATGTAGTGCTTCAATCCTTTAAGTTCAAAAGCCTCTGTAAATCTCTATTTGAACGCTATAGTCCATACCCATGGAAAAATTATGAAATAAAATTATTCAGTAGCAGTTTTTTTGGAGGCTCAGTCTCAATAGCAGAAACTTACAACTGTTTTGTCTCCATACAAGGTACGCTTGAAGAACCTCCATTGATGCACAGGTTATGATACGAGATTTAAATGAAGGGGCTAACGTCAACTCCATCTGAGGAAAATAATCCTTCCATTTTGTCACATACACAGACGTGAAGAGGGATACGACGACGGAGAGTATTTTGCTGCAAAGTCAATTTACGTAGTGAGCTTATAACATATCTATGACCCTAACAAGGAAAAAGCTAGATTATTTTAAGCTCTAATGTGAAGGGTTTTTTTTCTTATTTTACTTTGTTAAAATATGAATGGACAAAAGAATAACACTCAAGTTTTAAGGGCAATCTAGACATTTAATTTATAAAAAGCTATTTTAGAGCTTATTTAAGCAAACATGTTTTACAACTTATAAAAAGCTGTTATAAACAATTTTAAATTTTTTTTAAGCCAATAATCTAAAAAGTTAACTTATAAGTAATAGAAAACATGGCCGATATCCGCCTCTGAAGTTCCCCAGAAATACAATAACAGTTACCATACACAAAACGAATGTGATGTATGGTTATGGAGCAAGCTATGCTTGTTAGTATACTAGCACTAATGCCTTGACCTTCCCACCAATGGAAAGCAGAAAAAGTTCTCGTGTTGCGACCTTCCCACACCAACGTACAGATTTGTACTGGATACCATAGTACCAAGAAAGTGCTTATGGACAAGTCTCGTCAAATCAACAGTATGCTTGACTATTAATAAGAGAGCTCGGAGCTTGATTTCTCGGCAATCAACAAGGTCATCACCTAATCCTTTTGTTAAAGCATCCAACTCAAAACCAGTTGGCAATGAGTAGAGAGGCGTCCAGACTCATATACTAGTTTTAGAACCAACATTCTCTCGCACGCGCAACCCCTGATGGCCTGACCCGCACGTGGAGAGGTAAACAAAGGATCCATAACATTAGGATCATAACAAAACGAGGTACTCTAAGGCCATGTTAAAGCATGCTACTCAAAACCAATTAGCAATTAGCAGAAAAGCCGTTCAGGCTCATATACTAATTTTAGAGGTTATAATTAACCAATGTGTGACCAGCTTTAACACCTTTCACAACTACTAGACCTGCAGAGACCCACAAAAGGGGACATTGTGGTTATGTAATGGCTTGTTTCTTTTATAAAACAACACTCTTTACTTGTGTTTTTTTACTTTTTCCCGTGCATTTCTGACTAATTTTGGTTAAAAATAATCCTTACAATTGAGAGTAATCAAACTCAGCAACAGGAGGAAGTCAAAATTGACACATACGGTATGTCACTGGCAAGCTCCTACAAACTTAGACACCCTTGTGGGTGCAATCATCCTATTCAATAGAATTCAATTCTGTTAAAAGAACATCCTATAGGGCGTAACAACAAAAATTCATACTTAAAAACACTAAAAGAACATCAAATAGTAACTACAAGTCTACAACAAAACTACAAGAAAAGTAATCTTCCTCCGTCCCAAAATGGATGTCCAAAACTACTATTCACACTCCTCAAAAAATCATCTATATATTGCAATCTATAATACTCCCTCCGTCCCTTTTTAAGTGTGTTACCTCGTAATTCCAACTTATTTTCTCTCTCATCAACTTTTACATCTACTTTCCACTACTTACCCTTATCAATATAATAATACCCACTAACTTTTCAAA
>JAXBDA010003741.1:0-32802 GCA_036023075.1 Gaultheria prostrata | reverse complement strand
TACTCTCTATTGTAAAACCCTATGTACTCAGATCATCAATAAACAAATTCTCTCTCCGCTCCCGTGGACGTACCCGGTTTTGGGGAACCACGTATATCTCTGTGTTGATTCTTTACTGTTTATACTCATATATCGTGTGCGTGTGTGATACGATCCTAACACGTTCAATCATCCAAAACTTCGAAATGTATCGATCACTCTAATAAATGCCAATCCTACGATGCACTACTACTCATCGATCTATACTTTTTTCATATGAATGTCGTCTAATGTCAATGCAAAGAGACAACTAAATTTAAGGGCTCAAATTATATCACCTAACCGGCCAGTGCTATAACCATGCCAAAACAAATTGGATAAATGCTAAGTCATAGTTGGTAGAGGTCATAAGTTGTAGTCATTTTCACGTATACTAATTTAAATATATGTATGTAATTAATAAAAGAAAAATATTTTTCTTGGAAAAAAGGTTGGTGTAACGTTGTCAATGTCTTGGTGTATGTAAGAATGTAAGATATTAATTTATAGTCACTAATTATTTATTTTTTGGATTTTCTTAACCTATTCAAAAAAAAAACGTAGGGTACAAACTTAGATAGTCTGACAAACGCATGACCAAGCCATCTGTACAAATTAGAAAGTTCAGATTGAAGTTTGAACCACTATGGTTCTTTGGGATGACGATAAAACTAGAGGTGTTCAACGGGCCCGGCTGGTACGGGCATGGTTTTAGATTGGCACGATACGGAACTAGGTTAGGCACGGCACAACACGGGTTTAGACGGACATGGCAAGGGCACGGCACGAGGCACGGCACAACGAATATTAATTTTTAATGTACCAAAAATACTATCATTGTATTAGGTACTAGCTCAATACCTAGCCTCACTTTTTCCGCTGAAAAAATACAAAATTAGTTTTTCCCCATAACCCCAAGAGTTCATATCATTGTATTGGGCACCAGCTCGCGTAAATCGCACGCGAATGACTCTCCAGTTAAATCACCTAACGGGCTAGTGGTACAACTATTCCAAAACAAATTGGATAATAGCTAAGTCAATGTTGGTAGAAGTCATAAGTTGTAGTCATTTTAACGTACAAAAATTTATATATATGTATGTAATTAATAAAAGGAAAATATTTTGCTTCGAAAAAAGGTCGACGTAACGTTGTCAATATCCTGGTACATTTAAGCATGTAGGATTTTGACGGGCCCTCATTTATTTAGAAAAAGCTCTCTCTCAATGTCTTGGTGCATGTAAAATTGTAAGATGTTAATTTCTGCTCACTTAATTTTGGTATGTCGTGGTGGCGTTGCCTAGCTTGGAAGATCTCCCTAGCTCTCTGTATAAATACTGAGGGGTGGGGGTGTTCTTTAAAACAAAAAAATCCTACCCGTTTAGTAAAAAAGAATTAATTTTATTATTGTAGCTTTGCTTAATTGAGATTGTTTTGATTGAAAATGTATTTAATTAAAAAGTGTCGATCTACATTAACGCATATTTTTTCCTCTGCGACTACGTGTGATTCTCGCATTGAATGGCTTTGTTTTGTAGGATCCCATCCTGCTCCAAAGGCTCACAGTGAGCTGGCGTAACCTACTCGGACCCGATCCGTGGTTATGGCAGCATGAGTGGGAGGACCATGGTGGTTGTTCCGAAGCAGTCTATGACCAAACCCAATTTTCATGTTGGGCCTCGAGTTGAAGGACCGGTACGATGTCTACGAGATTCTCCGTTCCAACTATCTCTTTGGATGGAATGGCCCTCTCGCTTCTATTGACGCGGTAATTTGCTCTGCCACAGAGAAACGAGCAAAATTTACTTGCGAAGTACAGGTCTTTCTCATGGATATCCGAATCTGTTTCAATCCGAATCTGGTGACGATTGATTGTCTCCTCCGCTACAGATTTGCACTGTGCCCATCAGGACCAACACATCAAATATACCCCCGCCGCCGTGAATCACTTAGTGCCGATGATGAGGCTGTCGTGTTTTGTCCCGACACTAAATAGATGGTTAATAAACTTTACGCAAGTTGTCTCATAACGCTTGCTCTGGTTATTTAGAAAAAGCTCTCTCTTAATGTCTTGGTGCATGTAAAATTGTAAGATGTTAATTTCTGCTCACTTAATTTTGGTATGTCTTAGTGGCGTTGCCTAGCTTGGAAGATCTCCCTAGCTCTCTGTATAAATACTAAGGGGTGGGGGTGTTTTTTAAAACAAAAAAATCCTACCCGTTTTGTACTATAAGTCAATCATGAAGAAGTTCAAGCTTTTCCTCTCCATTGCAATCATGTTTATTGCTCTACCAACGACGATGCCAGCATATGACTTCCTAAAACTCGCTCTCCAATGGCCCCCAACGGTTGTCGTCTCTGCACAATATCGTCCCAATCCAATGAACTTAACCAGACACTGTGTTTGGCTCGACAAATTTACTGTCCAGCGGCAGCGATGCCCACGACCGACCCCCTAGGTACCCATCACGGTAATTAGATACATGTCTTCTACTGTTGAATTGACATAGGTGTCAAACGAGCCGGGCTGGCACGGGCACGACACGTTTAAATGTTGCACATCACGGGCACCGTTTTAGACCAGCAAAACACAGAACTAGGTTGGCCTCGGCACGGGTTTAGACGGGCACGACAAGGGCACGACTCGGAGTGGGTCAGACAGGGCACGACACGGCATGGCACGGGGCACGGCCCAGAGCACGGCACAACAAATACTAATTTTTAATTTACAAAAAAAAATTAATTTTATTATTGTAGCTTTGCTTAATTGAGATTGTTTTGATTGAAAATGTATTTAATTAAAAAGTGTCGATCTACATTAACGAATATTTTTTCCTCTGCGACTACGTGTGATTCTCGTATTGAATGGCTTTGTTTTGTAGGATCCCATCCTGCTCCAAAGGTTCACAGTGAGCTGGCGTAACCTACTCGGACCCAATCCGTTGTTATGGCAGCATGAGTGGGAGGACCATGGTGGTTGTTCCGAAGCAGTGCATGGCCAAACCCAATTTTCATGTTAGGCCTCGAGTTGAAGGACCGGTACGATGTCTACGAGATTCTCCGTTCCAACAATCTCTTTGGATGGAATGGCCCTCTTGCTTCTATTGACGCTGTAATTTGCTCCGACACCCACAAATGAGCCAAATTTACTTGCGAAGTACATGCCTATCTCATGGAGATCCAAATCTGTTTCAATCCGAATCTGTTGATGATTGATTGTCTCCTCCGCTACGGACTTGCAATGTGCCCATAAGGACCAACACATCAAATATACCCCCCCCCCCCCCGACTCACTTAGTGCCGATGATGTGGCTGTCGTGTATTGTTTCGACACTAAATAGATGGTTAATAAACTTTACGCAAAGTTGTCTTATAACAATTGCTCTAGTTATTTAGAAAAAGCTCTCTCTGAATGTCTTGGTGCATGTAAAACTGTAAGATGTTAATTTCTGCTCACTTAATTTTGGTATGTCTTAGTGGTGTTGCCTAGCTTGGAAGATCTCCCTAGCTCTCTGTATAAATACTGAGGGGTGGGGGTGTTTCTTAAAACAAAAAAATCTTACCCGTTTAGTACTTATAAGTCAATCATGAAGAAGTTCAAGCTTTTCCTCTCCATTGCAATCATGTTTATTGCTCTACCAACAACGATGCCAGCATATGACTTCCTAAAACTCGCTCTCCAATGGCCCCCAACGGTTGTCGTCTCTGCACAATATCGTCCCAACCCAATGAACTTAACCAGACACTGTGTTTGGCTCGACAAATTTTACTGTCCAGTGGCAACGATGCCCTCGACCGACCCCCTACGTACCCATCACGGTAATTAGATACATGTCTTCTACTGTTGAATTGACATAGGTGTCAAAAGGGCCGGGCACGGCACGTTTAAATGTTGCACGACACGTTTAAATGTGGAACAGCACGGGCATCGTTTTAGACCAGCAAGACACAGAACTAGGTTGGCCTCGGCACGGGTTTAGACAGGCACGACTCGGAGTGGGTTAGACATGGCACGACACGGCATGGCACGGGGCACGACACGGCATGGCACGGGGCACGACCCAGAGCACGGCACAACAAATACTAATTTTTAATTTACAAAAAAAAATAATTTTATTATTGTAGCTTTGCTTAATTGAGATTGTTTTGATTGACAATGTATTTAATTAAAAAGTGTCGATCTACACTAACGCATATTTTTTCCTCTGCGACTACGTGTGATTCTCGTATTGAATGACTTTGTTTTGTAGGATCCCATCCTGCTCCAAAGGCTCACAGTGAGCTGGCGTAACCTACTCGGACCCGATACGTGGTTATGGCAGCATGAGTGGGAGGACCATGGTGGTTGTTCCGAAGCAGTCTATGACCAAACCCAATTTTCATGTTGGGCCTCGAGTTGAAGCACCGGTACGATGTCTACGAGATTCTCCGTTCCAACAATCTCTTTGGATGGAATGGCCCTCTCGCTTCTATTGACCCGGTAATTTGCTCCAACACCCACAAACGAGCCAAATTTACTTGCGAAGTACAGGCCTATCTCATGGCGATCCGAATCTGTTTCAATCCGAATCCGGTGACGATTGATTGTCTCCTCCGCTATGGACTTGCACTGTGCCCATCAGGACCAATACATCAAATATACACCCCCCCCCGCCGTGACTCACTTAGTGCCGATGATGAGGCTGTCGTGTTTTGTTCCGACATTAAATAGATGGTTAATAAACTTTACGCAAAGTTGTCTTATAACGCTTGCTCTGGTTATTAAGAAAAAAAAGCTCTCTCTCAATGTCTTGGTGCATGTTAAATTGTTAGATGTTAATTTCTACTCACTTAATTTTCGTATGTCTTAGTGGCACTGCCTAGCTTGGAAGATCTCCCTAGCTCTCTGTATAAATACTGAGGGGTGGGGGGTGTTCTTTAAAACAAAAAAATCCTACCCATTTAGTACTATTAGTCAATCATGAAGAAGTTCGAGCTTTTCCTCTCCATTGCAATCATGTTTATTGCTCTACGAACAATGATGCCAGCATATGACTTCCTAAAACTCGTTCTCCAATGGCCCCCAACGGTTGTCGTCTCTGCACAATATCGTCCCAATCCAATGAACTTCACCAGACACTGTGTTTGGCCCGACAATTTTACTGTCCAGTGGCAGCGATGCCCTCAACCGACCCCCTACGTACCCATCACGGTAATTAAATACATGTCTTCTGCTGTTGAATTGACATAGGTGTGAAACGGGCCGCGCTGGCACGAGCACGACTTGTTTTAATGTGGCACGGCACGGGCACTGTTTTAGACCAGCAAGACACAGAACTAGGTTGGCCTCGGCACGAGTTTAGACGGGCACGACTCAGAGAGGGTTAGACACGGCACTACACGGCATGGCACGGGGCACGGCCCAGAGCACGGCACAACAAATACTAATTTTTAATTTACAAAAAAAAAATTAATTTTATTATTGTAGCTTTGCTTAATTGAGATTTTTTTGATTGAAAATGTATTTAATTAAAAAGTGTCGATCGACATTAACGCATATTTTTTCCTTTGCAACTACGTGTGATTCTCGTATTGAATGGCTTTGTTTTGTAGGATCCCATCCTGCTCCAAAGGCTCATAGTGAGCTGGTGTAACCTACTCGGACCCAATCCGTGGTTATGGCAGCATGAGTGGGAGGGCCATGGTTGTCACGCGTCATTTTTACAAAACTTAATTAAAAGAATCTCAAACAATAAGTAAGTTAAAAGATAAAGATTTCCATAAATTAGAGTACATCTCCAATGACCATCCAATGTTTGGGCACCCTTTGCCCCAAAGGTGAAATCAAAATAACATCCCATAAGTTATTACAAATCCATAGTCAAAAGATAGAGAAAAGATTAGAGTTGCAATATCATCTCCCTAAAAGAAAAGTTAATGCATTGAAGATGAATAAAATAACTCCACATTATATGTGTTCATCATCCAAGTCATGCACGATCAAAGCTGGTTACCTGAAAAGGGATAGGGTGAGCTAGCACACGCGCTCGTAGGAGAACTATTCCACTAATGGTAGGTGTATGAATATGATATATGCACATGAGATCATGATATGTCCAATGGTAATACCTATGTGAATAACGGTAGCCGATTCATTAAGAAAAGGATTTTGAAGCAACAAAGTACCCAAACATCATCCCAAGTATCCATTTGATTTCACACAACAACCCAAGTTCATCACACAAGTCTAAAATCAAGTTTACATATCGAGTTTCAACAAAACACAAAGGATAGTTCGAAAATCTCATTTCCCTTTTCTTTAATTGAAGAAAATCATCATTTCATTAGTACTAGGGATTTAATCCCTCTGCCGGATTCCCTAGGCTCCGCGTGCCTCTACCGGATTCTGTAGGCTCCGCGTGCCTCTGCCGGGTTCTGTGGGCCCCGCGTGCCCCTGCCGGATTCCATAGGCTCCGTGTGCTTTATAAAAAAATTCACCAAGTGATGACATTGGTTTGAAACATCTCATTTCCCAACATTCCATTAAAGATCCATTTTCTCCAAGTTCATTTCACCATTTCACACCTTTCGATAAAATGTGATACACACACACCCACTCACGCTTAAAAACCAATAAACTTTCATGTGAGATAAGATGACATTTTTACTTATAAAACCATAGTTCTCGAGTCAAAACATGGTTGAAAGTGATGCCAAAAGTCGATTTTATGAAGGAATAAGCGATCGGGGACCAAACGGACATCAAAGGGTGACCGAAAACCACCCCAAAAACAGGGGCAGTGGCTGGAAATTACAGAGGCAGCAATATATGAACAGTAACAGTGCAGATTTTCACCCTTAGGGTGTGGAATTTCAACCCAATCACAAATGAGATAACTTAGGTTCAAATTAGGGATGCTAGGTAACAATTAAACATGGAGGGAGGTCAATTTCACTTCCAATTTCACCAAACAACAAGCAATTTCATAGATCAAGAAATCTAAGTGGGTAAAACCCACACTATTGGGGAAAACATGAATTTCAATGAAATTGAGGCTAAGAACCAAGTATATGCAACAAATCACAAGCATACAACTACCTCAAGCAATTTCCTACCTCAAGGTTTTGCTTGAAAATGGAAGATGAATGAAACCCTAAGAGTAGAAACCCTCAAATCCCGAATTTGGAGCTCTTGGTGTGAATACACGGCCAACCCAAGCTCCGTAGAGTGCGTAGAACGTGAAAATGGACTTGGTTCTTGAAGTGGTTGAGTGAAGAGGGAGTAATTTGAGCTTGGAGGTGTAACAATGGAGGAAAGAGAGGAGAGAGGGGGGTCGGCCGGGTGGAGAGGGTGTTATGTTTTTGTTTTTGAGCAAACTTCATCCATACACTACACTTATATCCTTCTAATTACACTACACACCCAAATGTGACTTGTGTATATAATATGTGACCACAATACTTATTTTCATAATCCAAACTTAATTATTTCTATACTTTAATATATTTATGAAAATAAGGAAATACCCCCCATTTGGAAACAATGGCATTTCCAAAATTTTAAAATTTTAATCACATCAAAAATCTCATCCCCTCACTTTTAGTACAAAACCGAAAAACGTCACATTTTTTTCCGAAGAAAATGGGTGAAAGACGACTTTGCTTTACTCAAAAATAACTTCCGATTATACCGTTGTGATTAGAAAAATCCAAGGAGCAATTACCGGGACTTTTTATCGGCCAAATCGAAACTTCTCCAAAAAGTGATTTTTTTACACGGTTCCTTACAATGGTGGTTGTTCCGAAGCAGTCTATGACCAAACCCAATTCTTCATGTTGGGCCTCGAGTTGAAGGACCGGTACGATGTCTACAAACTTTTCCGTTCCAATTATCTCTTTGCTCCGGCACCCACAAAAGAGCCAAATTTACTTGCGAAGTACAGGCCTATCTCAAGGAGATCCGAATCTGTTTCAATCCGAATCTGGTGACGATTGATTGTCTCCTCCTCTATGGACTTGCACTGTGCCCATCAGGACCAACACATCAAATATACACCCTCCGCCGTGACTCACTTAGCGCCGATGATGAGGCTGTCATGTTTTGTTCCGACCCTAAATAGATGGTTAGTGAACTTTACGCAAAGTTGTCTTATAACGCTTACTCTGGTTATTTTCTTCAGTTTAAAGCAGTGATCTCTGGTGCCTTCCCGTTCAATGAAATTCTATATTATTACACTGAAATTAAATTTCTGTGGTCTGTTTTTTTTTGTTTTTAATTTTTTGAACTGCAGAAATTTTCCTTGGTGCTTTATTCAGCTCATGTATGTAACAACTATTATTCAAATCAATGTCAACACATAGATCTTCTTGCATCCACAATTTACCAGAAAATGGAAATCTTATCCGCTTATCGATATCATCTGTCATCTCGAGTTTTGAAGAACGAACTTTAGAAGCGAATAACTCATTGGTCACAAAACCTGGAAAACTCGGGCCAAAAAGTCTTCTTTGCCATGCAAAAGATTCCAAAAATCTGCAGCCATAAAGGCCAAGGAAACTAAATTCACTGATATTCAAATCATGACATTAGAACTTCTACCCATAAGTTATAGCACAACATTGAAGGGAGCGAGGTTAGCCTTTACAATTCACAGGGAAAAAAAAAAAGGTTAAGACAATGGTGAAGGTGAAGCTTGTGAAACTCCAACTCCAGAGCAAGCTGCATTAACCTGATCCAAATTCCCGAAGCAACTGAATAGCTGACCATTAATCAAACATTTACGTAGTACCAATACAAATGTTTTTCCAGAAAGACTCGACAAACTACAACATTTACTGATATGAGAAGTAATTAACAACTTCCAGCAAAAGCAATCGTATTCAACAATTAATTAGGACTTAAACAGCTATTGCCGATTATAAAAAAAAAAAAGAACTAAAAAGCTATACCCAATAGATTTTCTTTTGAAAGGCCACAAAAATTATTAATCACATAACAAAAGTTACAATGATAAAACGGAACAAGAGAAAAGCATCAAATCGAGAATCGGCATCCCAACGAGGTTGGCACCCCACTCGATGACAATCATATGCCTCTCGAGACCCAAAGGAATGATGGCTAACAAGAAGTCAACCAGCCAAAGCAAGCAACAAAGAAAACAACATAGAACCCGGCCCCATGACAAGAAATGGGCTAGGCCAACTCCATAAGCCCATCCAAAAACTCCCTTTAGGACCAGCTAAAGATGAGCGTAGATGCAACAGAATCCAAGATTTGTATTGCTATACCCAATAGATAGAATGTCAGAACAGTAGAATCCAAGTTCACCTCGCAAAGGAACAATGACAAGAAAATCAATTCTTGAAAGAAGGATACATAGGAAAATTAGGACTGAATGGAAAAATATCATCCAAAACACTAGGAAGACCTCGAGAGGATTACGTAGGGTTTACTATATCTGAGCAACGAACTAGCATTCCAACTTCCAACATATAAGGGCAAATCTTCGTCTTTATCATTATGCCATAAATGTTTAGGTCTAGGACTAATGAGCTTCATTAGCCAACCAATGAGGGACTGACCTAGTAGCAAGTTTGAGCTCTACCTAAGTCACACAGAGCATGTGCAGTGCGCGAGCGTAGTGCTTGCACGAGAGTAACAAATTAGCTTCCTTTCTTTATATGTGGTACTTGTTTCCAGAAATGTTGATTGGACTATTCTGCAAGGTGCACTAGTTAGAGTTGCTTTGTTGTTCATTGAATGCGGTAGAGGTACTGAGCAGAGGAGACGTACATAAGCGTGCATGAGTACAATGAAGAGATTTGCCTTATAGAAACTTCTTATGGCCAGAAATGGTCCCCACGTGTTCAACAAACTAGAAAATTCGTGGCTAAGTAGATCAATTTGCTAACTATCAAAATACAGATCGCAAATTATATCCAGATTTGAGGACAATGCGTCAGCTTGTGATTTTAGAGTGGGTGCGATACACAATATGGACAAACTGTGTGACTAAGACTCTTAGCCAAGATGTACCTTCCAGAACAAGCGGAAGTACGGTAGTCAGGTTTTGCAAGGACAAGAACTTGAAAACCCACAGGCGGCTTGACTGCAAAAACATAACTGGGTAAACACTGCAGAATGGAGATGGTTGACAATACGAAGCACATACACAAGTGCATCAAAACATATTTGGGTGTCCAAAATACCTCCATAATCCCTATAGATGTCTGCACATATGAGTAGATAGAAGGGGGAAGGGAACACTTAATAAGCCAAAGGCCTGTAGAGAGCGATGAAAGCTGGGGCGTGAGCACTCTCTTTGAGCAAGTGCCACATCCAAAGACACTTCACAGCTTGTTTAATTGCATTCGCCGTCATTTCTAGGTCTTGTGACCTAAAGAAAAGAGAAGGGCTTGATCAATAGCTTGGTTTTATTGAATTACTGCAAAGAGAAATAGTTGAAATAGCAGAAGTACCTTTTTTATGAAGAAGAAAATAAATGGGAAAAAGCACTGTCACTACCGAAATTAAATTCCAAGGAAAGTTTCCAGTGAATTGTGAGAAAAAGTTTTTAATGGCACTCCTATTCAAACATTACACGTACTCATAATTCTTTTCGGAATCTCAATTAGTGGTTTGTATTCTCTTATGGCCATTTGAAGACCATAAGGGATCCAATTAGAAATTTGGGCTACTTTATTCATGAAAACTTTCAGTGAGCACCACTATATCTACAAGAGGCCGAGCCACTCGATGCATTTGCAAGTCGAGTTGACAGATTTAGATCAACAATTGACATGATGCCAAAAGATATAAATAAACTGTAAACTGACTCCTCCCACTCATACCCATTCTAACGTTTGAAGGAAGATCAATGTTGACATCCTATTCCATGAAATTTCTTAACTTTACCCAAGTCCTATTGTGCTTATTGATAACCATAAAAAATCAGTCAACAAATGGGTCGCAAAACCGTTAAACTCATTTTAGAGAAAAGTAAAGAAGTTGTTTTAGGCCTAGTAGATTGGAAACAACCAAACGATTTTGTGAAACTATAAGTTACTAACCGAGTATATATTAACCTTGGGCTCCTAATGGTTTTGAAGGACTTCTGCCCCGATTCTGAATTCTTCCTTATTATCTGCCTTCCTCTTGTTTATGTACCTGCAGACGATTCGACCGACCCCCAACCGACATCAGAAAGGGAGAGGATTGATACCAGTCAGCAAGTGTAGTAGCAAAAAAGATTCCCCAAGGGGTTGCTTTGGTAAGTGGAACCATAGGTCAGAATCTGTGAACAGGGATGGATCCGACTGGAAAAGGGCAACTCCATTGGTCAAGGCGTTTTAGAAAAACACCAGACAGGGGTCTCGCCGACATCTTTTCGGATTGGATTTTGGATATGATGAGCTCTAACTACAAGAGTTTTCCAGCCATCTATGCTAGTCTGAATGTCCAAAAGCGGAAACTGCTATTGACGACAGCTTGATTTAGTATCCGATCTTTTTTGTCAACTTGATCCGGCCCACATTGAATGCCGGGCCACTCATTGAAGATCAAAGTCCTTTCAATTTAGAAATAGAAAAGTCAGGGCATAACAGTTGACCTGCCCAATTGAAGATCGAGTCTCAGCCACAAAGACAGACACCGAGACAAAGCTCACTCTGCTCTTAGTCGTGTTTTCTTTACCGATTTTATTTAGAGCAAATTCAAAAGCCCAAAAAAAGAAAAAGAAAAAGAGAGTGAGTACCAAGTGTTAATGACAATTGATCAAACATCCTTAATAGAACTAAAAGTTGGCTAGAGAAAATAATAAACTCATCGAGTTGTCTCTGATCTTGGACTTGTGAGGAGATTACTATGGGAGAAGAGAAAAGACACGGAGAAACGTTTAAGTAACATTTTGTATTTTTGCACCCTCTACAACTCTGCAAATATGCCAGATTCCAACATAACTTCATTGGAGTAATTACCAAAGCAGATGGATGATGCCAAGGACCCAAGGGAATTTCATCCCAGAACTGTTTACTCTTAAATCCCTTAACGACATTTCATTTAACAAAATAAAAAAAGTAGTTAGATGTTACACGGTCTTGGGTAGAACGCAACCCAAAAGCTAGCTATTTATATGAGGGTGCCCTCATACTTATATATACTTCATATTACTTTGGCACCAGGTACTGTGGGACTTCGCTTCACACCCTCTCTCGCTCTCAACGTGCTTACTCGCGTTCCGCTTGCAGGTCAAACACATGCATTCTACCCATCTCTGTTACCTAGCTCTGATACCATGCTACACGGCCTTGGATAGAACTCAACCCAAAAGCTAGCTATTGAACTGAGGGTGCCCTCACGCTCTATGAAGCACTGACAATCTAAGAGGTTGTCAAATCAACGTGTCAACTGCAGGGACACGCCCAAATATGTATCGGACACGTCACGTGGCGTGTCATTTCAATGTTTCTTATTTCCTAGTGGGGGACATAGCTGGGACGTTGTGGGATAACCTGGTAACGTGTTTCCAAAAATGTGCATTCTATATAACCGTAAGTACATACATTCATCTAGAAGATTGACTTGTGGTATAACCATGCAATTTTATCTCATGGTCAAAGTTGACTTGTCAATACGCAACCTCTTCCAAAGTTTCTAGCCGATTTGTTTTAAAACAAGCAATATAGTAAAGAGCATCATGGAGCTGCAAACAATACACGAGAGGAAACAAATAAAAGCTTTGAAAACAAAATTAAAGAAAAAGAAGCCTAAAAACATGAGAAAGGCCAAATATAATCACAAGCCCAAATAATCCACGAAATCAAGAAGTTTGATCCTAGCCATGTGCAAGTTACAACTATGCTCGTATCCGATCTGTATACAATAAAAGAAAATCAAAACTATATCGCATAAAGGGACCTACTGTTCAGATCTCTCAAAAGGAAGCAGGCCTTCCTGCTTTCTAGTTTAATGCCCCATGTGTAAAATGACCCATAATGAGATGATTGATGGTGTGGCTCTACACAACATAATTACAATCATGGAAATAGCAAAGGAAATAGCAACTCTTTATTGTCTAAAGCTCAACAAAATACATTTCCTTCTCAACATGAGTCGAAGCCAAGGTTCAACTTTCGAAATGAAATGGCTATTCTATTGGAATAAAACCCCAAGTCAAAACAAGAAAAAGAAAGGGATATATTTGTCCATTGTCCAACTCTTCACTCTTCAGCTATGCAAACCCGAATAAACTAATTCCTAGTTCCACAGTGCGTGAGTAGAATACCACGAAGAAGACTTCTAATCACTTCCTCTTCTTGTTTAGCAATGAGCCAACGAGTAAATGCAGTACTATCTTAATTAAGCTCAATCAACTCGTATCTTGACTGAAATTAAGCTCTCTGAATATGAAACTACTTGTACAATAGACTCTATTACAGGCCTACTGCATAACTGATTGTACTCATTTATGTCCCCAGTACTAAGTTTGTATGACACCATCTTTCCAGTGTGGCAACTCAGCAAAATAACCTCAACATTTGGCCGAAATCCCAATAAACTGTAATGGCCTAACAGGGGCCCAACAACGTATTTTTTAGTCCAAGACTCCTTAACTCGGTATTCATCCGCTATCCATACGTCAAAGCGCCGCCCCCCTATCTGGTGATCAAACTCTTGCCGAACAAGTGCCAGGGAATTCTTCAGAACACAAAGATCGGCCATAAAGTCCTCGGGGAAGGGTATTCGTTCAAACAATTCTTCAAACATGCAAAGAGTATGAATTATCGGGACATTAGTAGAAAAACCGAAACCTACCCAGTAGAAAACCCCATCCAATGATACGCAAGGACGAGGACTAGGGCAGAGGAAATCTTTGGGCACCATAGCAACGATTTCTTTCCATGAATTGGTACTCATGCCATAGATTTGTATTTTATGATCAACAGGCATCCACTTGGTTTCCTCGTACTTATCAAATGCATCATAAGGATCGTCATACGAATCACGAGGCTTAAGATCGGATTCATAGAGAGTGGCGACCCTAACCACTTTAAAATCATTGCTTTTGGGATCAAAACCAAACCCTAGATTGCTAGTACGCCTTGTTTCATAAGGGGGTTGAGGGAGTACCCTGAATTCTCTGATTGCAGGGTTGCATATCACGATACTAGACTGATTAAAAAGACACATAAGACCGTTACAAGAGCCATAGAGCCGCATATCCTTAAGCTGTGGCGGTGTGATGAAAGATAGATCTAGGTCTTGGATTGAGGTTTGGTTGGGGAGTAAATATATGGAAAATTCGTAGCCGTAGGTGTCGTTGTGCATACGTACAGTGGAGATGCAGTCATAGGGTTGGGCACAGGAGTGGTGGAGAGAGATGAAGTTAGGGTTTTGGATGACAGAGTACCAGTATTTGCAGACTGATTGGAATCGGAGGAGAGATTTGGCTGGAATCCTTGACAAGATATCCATCAGCACATCTTCTGGTACCTCGATTGCTTCAATTGTCATACGCTCGTTTTCCATGTTGATGAAATTAGGATTTTGGATTCAGATCGATCACGCTTGTGTTAGCAATCTGGCATTCCTTTCTGAGCTTTTTATCTCGGTTTTCATAAAAAAAGCGTGATCATATGTAAAGAAAGATCATGGCCAATAAGTGTGATCGTTTATAGTTAAAACTGAGATCAAAACTTATTTAGCGTGATCTTTTGTTGTTTTAGATCTCGGTTTTCCTTTAAAAACGTGATTAAATGTCTTTACTATCACACTCCAAAAACGTGATTAAATGATGCAAAATCTTTTTTTTTTTTTCTTTTGAATTTGGCAATTGCCAGATTCTCTATTTACATCTCAGATCACCTGCTGCTTTTCCATTAATGCAATCCATTAACACAAAACCATAACACAAACAATTAATCTAACCAAATTTTGCTTGGCATTCAATACAAGAGTACAATATCAAAATCATAATACCTACTTCATATTATAATTGATTCAGTAAAGCCCTCAAAAGAGACAATGAAAATTATAGAAGAAAGAGATAATTAAGTAAATTAAACTCTTAACATCTATTCTATCTATGTCCAACTAGGTTAGACGCTTCGTGCTCAACACGAGTTTTATGCCTGTGTGGTTGATTTCAGAGTTTGCTTGAGGTAGGTCAAAAGAACTCATCTTGAAGAAAAGGTGTTGCAGGTTGCCAAGTCAATATTTGTGCAGAGGCAAGTCTTGGAAGTAATACCTGGGAATGGATGTGGGAAATCATTTTAGGGGAAGAAAATAACAATGTGTAAAGAAACTTTCATAGCGCATCCTAAAAAAACATTTGTACATTGGTCTAGCACCCCACTTGAATTGCATTATATTCATTCCACAAAAAACCAATTCGCACAAAAGAACAGGAAAGGAGTTATATCACTTAAAGATCAAGCAAAACAATTTGGAATAAAAGGAAAGGAGTTATGGGAGAAAACTAACCTGCAAATTTGCAAGTTCCTTTGCACGTTTCTGTAGGAGCTATCTCTGGAGTGCCTGATTCTCCTTTGACATTCTGATCCTTTCTAGACTGAATCTGAGACTGCACGTGGGCCAGAGACTGCATGCATCTTAGATTCTTAAAGCATGTGCGGTTCGGCGTTTGGCTGGCGACCCTTGTACCAATGACTTCAGCCTCACGAGCCCTCTAAAAGCCCTCAATGCCCTTCTTGCCTAACGACAGTAAAAACGGAATAGCAAATAAGTTGATAAGCTCCATCATTTCACGTGTACAAAGTTAAAGGAGAAGAGAATTAGGAAAATGGAAAAAAGTGCTGAAACACATAAAAAACATCTTTCAAGTGCAATGTGCCAAATGATCCAGAGCAATGTATTTTCTGTATTCAGAGGGATAGATTAAATAAACAAAAATGTAAGGCATTTACTGTTCCATTCAACATATAAGTCAAACATAACAAGCTCAAAAAAAAATTCTGGATGGTAGTCTCAAGTCTGCTTATCAGACCAAGCTCAATGTAGCAGATAGATGACTGAAAAGAAGAATACTATTTCGTCCACAATTTTTCTCAACCTTTCTAACTGCAATAAAGGAAATCTGCCAGCTGAATATTAGCTGTTGGAATCAGAAGAGGTAATTATTCTCAATGACTTCTCAAGACACCATATAACTTTACACTGTCCTCATTGAGCTAGCAATGACATCTTTTTGCAAAGAGAAGATGTCATGATTCAAAAGCAGATGCAAGCAATAAGAATTCCACTAACAGGGGACCTTTTATTTGTCAGGAAATGGAATCTAACAAAAAGAAAAACAATCTCTCTTTGTAAAAATACCATGAAATGTGTGCTTCATTTAGACAAAAGGAGACATATACCTGGTATCCACGGAATGCTTTTTGAATTTTGATTGCTGAAGCTTCCTCCCTGGCTATGCCCGTTATCTGAGTCACGGAAGTGAATTGAACAACCTCTTCATCAGCTTGAGGTTCTGTAACGGTACCCTCAGCTTGACAAGCTTCCTCCCTGGCCCTTAAAGTTCGAATATGTTGCTAGAATTTGGTTCAGGGACATGTCAAGAGAATATAAAGGAATTCTCAATGCGAAGTAAATGAAAAAATATCGCCGTGTCCCTATCTATCATCTTTCACCTTGACAGGTTCAAATCCCAACAAAGCCTTACAGCCAACTTCTTAAACATGGGAGTTAAAAAATACTTGATTAAAACTACATATAATTTGCACAAGAATATGCTTCTTCCAAAAACAGTGCAAGACGGTAATAACTCAACTGGAGGTGGGATCTCACAGTTGTGGTTCTTTCCCATATAGCTGTTTAGGCTTTCAAAGATAACATTGCAACCATGTAAGCTGCCCTCAAGTTCAAAACACGATATACTTGAAGAAGACAGCGTAATCTCTCTGCTGAGTGATACGACTAAGCGTCCAAGTCGTAGGATATAAGACATAGAGTTCAGTTTTGGAAGTCTTCTTCTGAAGTCTAACTGGATAAAATCACAACTAGATATCAACGAAAAGGAGAAATTGCAAATATGCATACCGCAATAAGCTTTCCTGCATTCTCAGGTCTCTTGCCAACCTTGAGAGCAGCGGCTGCAGCTGCTCCAGAAGAAATTCCAACCTGATAAAGAATGACGAGGAAAGATATCTTTAGGAAGATAAACATTTGGATTAAGTGAGTCAGACATACGGGGGAGAAAAAAAAAGAAACAATTACAAACTGTGAGCACCACCATTTTTCAATCGCATAAACACCAATCTATGTACAGCTATTCTAGGGTGAGAGTAAATACAATAGTCTAATCATGCTAATACAACTACTACCGCTATTTCCGAATGACTACAATATTCTGTTTTTTCATTTTTTAGACAGAAAAAGCAAGGAAAACAGAAGATGAGAACATCTTTCATCAACTTTTCTTCCCACGTTATAGTAAATGTATACAAATAAACAAGGAACACTAACCAACAAGCCCTCGTGGAGTGCCAGCTGCTTTGCAGTTTCAATAGCCTCATCGCTAGATTTCTTGATTTAATAATATGAGACAAGAAATGAGACAGGCTATACAGCGGGAGTAGCCATGAACTTGGTAGCTGCATTTTGTTTCTCCCCCTTCACTTTGTCGAAAATGATGGTTTAACCTTTGCTTGAGTCCATTTCATCCCACGCCCCGAATTTGGGCACTGATGCTGATCTATTATGCTGCAATCCAAATGCTAAATCTTAGCAAATTAGGCATAACGATCACAGTTGCAAGATAAGGTATTAATGAGAGGCAACTTGTATTCGTCTCTTATCGAAAAAGTATCATCACTCGTAAAATTCATTGGTTTTCTCGGTATGTTATTACTTAACATTATCACCAAACACGAGCTCAAAGAGACCATGAAACAAGTATGACAGCTGTAAACTGGAGCACTACAAAGAGATTAGAAAGTGTAAGCTCCATCAAGTACCCACATATTTTACACCAATTGCCAAACTACCAACTTTCTAGTAGCACTACAAAGAGATTTTACCATCTAGGCCAGGTTAGAATAATGCGAAAGAAAAACTATCAAAGCAAGTTAGAGTTCCATACCACTCTACTTGCCAAATTTTCCAAGTTTTCCTGGTAACAAGCATATATTTTATGAACGGCAATAAAAAGTTTGACTGAGTAATTGAAACAAACACTTGGAGGGCAACAATTTTTGTAGTTGCTAGACAAAATGGCCCTGCTCATGAAACGTTTCTGTAGTTGCTAGACATCCTTTCACAAAGGCAAAGAGGCACGAGTCAAACTTCTACAATTATCCACAAACCCCAAACATATAGTATAAAATAGAACATGCACGGTCATATAAATGCAGATGAGATGAATAGAGCTGCCATATGAAATGCAGAAATTTAAAGAAATATGCACGACCAAGGGTTGCGGTTGAAATCGTGTTAGGGTTTTTGCAGAGGGTTGAGAGTGAGAGAGGGGAGAGAGCTGGAATAATGTGGAGGGAATTTGAAGCCGTGAAATAGGTTTTCGTTTTGATCTTGGTTTGGGGAAGCTTTCTATCACAGCTGAAACGCGTTATGTATTCTTGTTTTGATCTCAGTTTTCGGAAGTTAACCATCACAATTGAAAAGCGCGATGGTTTGGAAGTTTCCCCGCGATTTGATCGATGGGGAGTATTACGTAGTTTTCATCACACTTAAACACGTATAAATGGTATAAAAAATACTATTTAGAAAATCACTAATGGAATAATCAAAACATCTAAATAACTAACATTAACAATGTTTGTTCAAAAATTGACTCACATTGACATAATCAAACATAACAACATTTTAGCCAATAATCAAATATTGGCATTTGGATAATCAAAAGTAACAACATTTTCTCAACAACCAAAACTCAATAACTAAATTTTGGGGACCACACCCTATTTATAAGTCTTTTTTGGTAGAATGAATTCAAAAGAAACAACATTCTCCCTCCCTTTTTCAAATACTTACTTCAAAACTCAATTTTTTTGCACTATCTCTAAAAAAAATTTGAAATTACCAATAATAAAAAAAATTGAAAATATGTTCAAGATTGGTCTCATTTCAAAGGTAATGTGAATATCTTTTAAATAGTACTAATATTATAAAAAATATATATACAAATTTAAAGTTACGCCCATTTTATGAATAAAAATAGAGTGAATAGTATTTTTTTTATTATGAACACAAAATACCATTGTGACATTTCACATTGTTAACTTTATAAATATCTTGTATGGATAATCAAAATCTGATGTGGCAATTTTTGATTATTCAAGTTTAGTTATACCACTGGTGATGTTCTTAGAGCAAATCCAGCCCTTACTCAAACTTTTACTCAAATTTGAGTAAAAGCTTACTTTGGTATGACTCTTTCCAATGGTAAAGTTGTGTTTTACTCAAATTCTTGTTAAAAGCTATTTCAATAGCTTTTCACTTTCATTTTGCCTCTAATTTTTTCCCAACTTTTTTCTACAGACACGAGAATTTTGGGTTTCTAGGGACACTGTAGAGTATGGACACTGTAGTCCTGTTCAGATTGATGGGAGAGGAGTGTTGCAAAACTGTACCCGAGTCTTGCAGAGGAACGTTAGGGCTTTGTTGCAGGGTACCGTTGAAGAAGAATGGCAGACTTGTAATTACTGTGTATCAGACAAAGCCGTTGTGGATTTGGGTCAGGGAAACGCGTCTCCCTTCAATTGGGTAGGAAAAAGGGTAAAGCTTGATTTGATATAGGTTTGGGTAGAAGACTCGAGCAGCAATTTGGGGTTTTTTTTACTCATTCAAATTTGAGTTGAGATTTGAGTTAGGGCTGGAGGTGTATCAGGGCATCTACAATCAAGCTCTAAACCTCCAAAATAGAAACCGAATGTGACATATGGAGGGAAGATTTTTTAATTTACCTCTTTTATTTTTCAACTTTTTGTACTTTATGGAGAGACCCATTGTACTTTTTTAAACCGGTTGTTGTCTTTTCTTTTTCTTTCATTCAACCCTGGTTGGATGTCCCCTCCCCCTCCACATTCTCGATGCACCCTCTTCGAGTTTCTTTAATATATCTTTCTCTCTTCACCAAAAAAAAAACTTTTTCTTGTATTTCTTTATCATGCTTTTACTAAAAGCGAGATCTTTCTAAAATTCCAGTGTGATCCTTATGGGATATTGTTGTAGTGGCAGTAATTGCTACCTCTCTCTTCCTCACAACGATGATGTTAACCTATGAAGCGATCAACCTTGTTTGGTTTGGGTTTTAGGTTTGATTTTTTGAATAATGATTGGAGGGAGATATGAGGTAATAATTGGAAATATGGGTAATGATGGAAGAGAGATAAAGAAAGAAATGAGAATAACAATTGAAAATAAGAGTAATGATTGAATAATAATTGAAAAACTGGTTTAGAAACCCAAAACGAAGGAGGTAGTCAATCTTGTGGGTTTTGTCCTAAGAGGAGCCCAAATCTCTATAACTAAAATTGGTTGTTTTGTTTCTTTTTTTTTTAAACTGAATCAATTCCATTCATAGAAAAGTCCGAAGGCAGTACAGATTTCATCACAAAATAAAGAATTAAATTAAAAACTAACATAAGCGGTGTAAAATACTGTGGGATTCGAACTGGCGAATAGATGTTTTGCAGACTACGGTTCCCAATCAATATATGTCTTTCTGCCTTCAATCACTAAGCTGAGGACACAGTCAAATGAGTCTCAGAGATGGAAGGATGAAGTATAATTGTGACATAGAAGATTAAGAATATCGATCGGGAACAGTCATTTAAGATTCTTTGGTCATGTATGAGGAATATCAATTGCACCATGAAGGACAAAGAAAGAGCAAAAAAAAGAACAGAAACTTTATGATGGCCATGAGAACAAAATAAGTCCCAGAGTCCATGCACTAACGTAACAAACGAACCTATGATAGCCCTAAGATTTAAACAAAAAGTCCTTCAAAATAGTTTAGCAGATATGTACACCTTCTTCCACCTTTTCATTCAGATGTTTATATATAGTTATAGTTCTTGGGCAGACTCTTTCGGGGCGGGGCTTATGAAAGACATACGGGCACGGGCTAATGAACAAACTTTTCACCCTAGACTAGCCGCCCGAACGAAGGAATGCCTACAAGGTGGAACTCGCCTGAATGGCTATATACACTTAGCCTTTCCAAGTGAGACTTATTACGCACCCAGATTATCTGCTATCCAGTCGAAGACCTCATATGCCTTCCCAAGTTCAACCTCCGTATGGGGAGGGGTTACCTCGCTGATTCAAATACGTTAGCAGTGCTTGAATGACATAAGATACAGATTTAAAGTGTACATAAACTACTACAGTGAGTAAAGGCATCTTTGATTTTCTCAAACTTCAAACTGAGCAAAAATACCTCCCAAATCCTGCCCTACTCCTTCACTGAAAACTAATGTCTAAACAAGTTGTATTCATGCTTTTACCGAAATCATGAGAAAATCTTTTCTTCACTCAAAAACTTCACAGCTACTTCGTGGTTTTCCAATTCACCACCTTACCATTTATGATATTCTTACTCAAACTTATGGTTAAGCTTGATTTGGCCATTGGAGTGCTCCATAACGATGAAGCTTTTACACAAATTACAAATAAAATTAAGGATGGGTAAACACTGGAGAATGGAGATGGTTGACAATACAAAGCATACATACAGAAGTGCATCAAAACATATTTTGGTGTCCAAAATACCTCCATAATCCATAACACTTAATAAGCCAAAGGCCTGTAGCGAGCGATGAAAGCTGGGGCATGAGCGCTCTCTTTGAGCAAGTGCCACTTCAAAAGACACTTCACAGCTTGTTTAATTGCATTCGTCGTCATTTCTACGCCTTGTGACCTAAAACTAATCAACCAGGTCATGTAAACGGTTATTACAAGAGTAATTGAGGTAATATCTTACTTCCACATTGATTGAATCGAGAAAGGTTTGACCAATAGCTTGGTTCTATTGAATTACTTCAAGGAGAAATAGTTGGAGAATAGCAAAAGTACCTTTTTCCTGGAGAAGAAAATAAATGGGAAAAAGCACTGTCACTACCCAAACTAAATTTAAGTTTCCAGTGACATGTAAGAAAAAGTTTTACGGTACTCCTCCTATTCAAATATTACATGTACAACTAATGCTTTTTGGAATCTCGATTAGTAGTTTGTATTCTCTTATGGCCATTTGATGACCATAAGAGATCCCTTTAGAAATTTGGGCTGCTTTAATCATGAAAACTTTCAGTGAGCACCACTATATCGACAAGAGGCTGGGCCACTCGATGCATTTGCAAGTCGAGTTCACAGATTTTGATAAACAATTGACATGATGCCGAAAGATATAAATAATAAAACTTTAAACTAACTTCTCCCTCTCATACCCATTCTAACATTTGAAGGAAGATGAATGTTGATATCCTATTCCTTGAAATTTCTTAACTTTACCCAAGTCCTATTGTGCTTATGGCCATGGGGAACCATAAAAAGTTATAAAATCCAGGGAAAACAAAAGAAAAGCAACACATGGAGGCCTAAAGCATCAAAAAGCCAAAGTTCACCACCAATGAAATAAATACCAAGAGCCAACAATTTGATCAAGGCTAGATGCTACTAGCTAGCTACCACCATGTCCCAGCAAAATAGGATCAAGTGCTTAGGAGTTAGGATCATCCATTCCCAAGACTGTCCTACTTATCTGCTCTCGCTAATGCATAGCTCGGTATACAATAACCAACATAACCTATATAATGCCGGCCGGCAACGTGTTCCAAAAATGTGCATTCTATATAACTATAAGTACATACATTCATCTAGAAGATTGACTGGGGGTATAACCATGCTCTTTTATCTCATGGTCAAAATTGACTTGTCAATGAACAACATGTTCCAAAGTTTCTAACCGATTTGTTTTAAAAGAAGCAGTATAGTAAAGAGCATCATGGAGCTGCAAACAATATAGAAGACGAAACAAATAAAAGCTTTGAGAAAATATAAAAGCAATAGAACAAGCCTACAAAAAAAATGAGAAAGGCCAAAATATAATCACATACACGAGTAATCCAGGAAATTCAAGAAATTGGATACAAGCTAGATGCAAGTTGCAACTATCCTCGTATCCAATCTGTATACAATAAAAGAAAATGAAAACTCTATCGCATAAAAGGACCTATTGTTCAGCTCTCTCAAAAAACAGAAGGAGGCCTTCCTGCTTTCTAGTTTAATGCCCCATTGTGTAAAAATGACCCATAATGAGGGGATTGATGGTGCAGCTCTGCACAAAATAATTACAATCGAAATAGCAACTCTTTATTGTCTAAAGCTCAACAAAATACATTTCCTTCTCAACATGAGTTGAAGCCAAGGTTCAACTTTCGTAATGAAACGACGATCCTGTTGGAATAAAACCCAAGTCAGAACAAGAAAAAGAAAAGGATATATTTGTCCATTGTCCAACTCTTCACTCTTCAGCTATGCAAACCCGAATAAACTAATTCCTAGTTCCACAGTGCGTGATAGAATACCACGAAGAAGACTTCTAATCACTTCCCCTTCTTGTTTAGCAATGAGCCAACAAGTAAATGTAGTACTATCTTAATTAAGCTCAATCAACTCGTATCTTGACTGAAATTAAGCTCTCTGAATATGAAACTACTTGTACAACAGACTCTAATACAGGCCTACTGCATAACTGATTGTACTCATTTATATCCCCAGTACTAAGTTTGTATGACACCATCTGTCCAGTGTGGCAACTCATCAAAATAACCTCAACATTTGGCCGAAATCCCACTAAACTGTAATGGCCTAACAGGGGCCCAATAGCATATTTTTTAGTCCAAGACTCCTTAACTCGGTATTCATCCGCTATCAAAAACGTCAAAGCGCGGCCCCCCTATCTAGTGATCAAACTCTTGCCGAACAAGGGCCAAGGAATTCTTTAGAACGCAAAGATCGGTCATAAAGTCCTCGGGGAAGGGTATTCGTTCAAACAATTCTTCAAACATGCAAAGCGTATGAATTACCGGGACAGTAGTAGAAAAATCGAAACCTACCCAGTAGAAAATCCCATCCAATGATACGCAAGGACGAGGACTGGGGCAGAGGAAATCTTTGGGCACCATAGCGACGATTTCTTTCCATGAATTGGTACTCATGCCATAGATTTGTATTTTATGATCAACAGGCGTCCTCTTGGTTTCCTCGTACTTATCAAATGCTTCATAAGGATTGTCATACGAATCGTGAGGCTTAAGATCGGATTCGTAGAGAGTGGCGACCCTAACCACTTTAAAATCATTGCTTTGGGGTTCAAAACCAAACCCTAGATTGCTAGTACGCCTTGTTTCATAAGGGGGTTGAGGGAGTACCCTAAATTCTCTGATTGCAGGGTTGCAAATCACGATACTAGACTGATTAAAAAGACACATAAGACCGTTACAAGAGCCATAAAGCCACGTATCCTTAAGGTGTGGCGGCGTGATAAAAGATTGATCTAGGTCTTGGATTAAGGTTTCGTTGGGGACTAAATATATGGAAAATCCGTAGCCGTAGGTGTCTTCGTTGAGCATACGAACAGTGGAGATGCAGTCGTAGGGTTGGGCGTGGGAGTGGTGGAGCTAGAGAGATGAAGTTAGGGTTTTGGATGAGAGAGTACCGGTATTTGGAGACTGATTTGAATCGAATGAGAGATTTCGCTGGAACCCTCGACAAGATATCCATCAGCACATCTTCTGGCACCTCGATTGCTTCAATCGTCATACCCTTGTTTTCCATGTTGGGGGATGGTCAAGAAATATACCAAAAACAAAACTAGGGTTTTGGATTCAGATCTCCCCTGTTTTTGCAATCTAACGTGAATCGAGATTCGACGGCAGACTCGAATGAATCTCCGTTGACACGCAACTGAATAGAAGTTGCATGCATGCCTCCATTTCAGTTCATAGAATCACGCATGTTTCGAACCTGTGAATGATAGGCTAGAGGAAGAGTTTCCAAAAATGACTAGAAAAGATAAATGAATGGTTTTGAGTTTCTCTAAAAATGTCTCATAACCGAAACTCTTTCTGGATCGCAACATTTTCGTTGAAACTTGTGAAATGTGAGGAGAGGGAAAGGAAAATAAGAAAGAAGAAAATGAGAGGAAAATAAGAAGGAAATTTTTTTATTTTTAATACCTTATTTAGTCATTTTTTATTTTATTTCCTCTCAGACCAAACAAATTTAAATTTTCTTTTCTTTTCTTTTCCTTTGGTTTCTCTAATAAATTCCAAACAAACCATTAGATATTGTTAGCGGAGGAAAATGAGTTCGGGTAAATTTCACTAACCCCCTCACCCATTGTTGGAACTTAAGGAAAAAACAAGGAAAAGAAAAGAGAGTTTGAAAAAAAATTCTTCTCCTTGTTTGGTTTGAGAGAAAAAAGAACAGAAAATGGCAAATTGGTTTTCGATGCATAGTGAAATTTTCCTTTTAGTTTTCTCTCATTTTCTTAATCATTTTTCTTTCCTTTCTCCAACTTTCCACAAATTCAAAACGTAGCGTTAAGGTTTTCCTTTTTAACATACTCCCCGTTGATTTTTATACTAGGTTTCAATACTTGCACAGGGTTTCAATGTTAGCTTTATGCACTGAAGTTGACAAGCGAATCTTCACTATATCTTCAGCATCTGCCCTTTTGGACTTTGCACAACATAGAAATGATTGATCCTTTTGCTTTTATCAGTCTTGATGTCTGTATCTACTGCTTAAGTGTTATGCATGCATCAGAAAAAGAAAAAAAAAGGGTGTTCCAAACACTTATCCTCCCCTGGTAATGGAAACTAGCAAATCACAAAACACTATTACTTCTTCTTCTTACTCGTCAGCCTCATTTGATGAGCTCCCTAGAGAGAAATGGTGGGGAAATCTTGAACACTACAGGTGGGATGGGTTCTGGTACATGCTTCCCCACCTTGTTGCTACCATGGAAGCTCAGTCGCGCTTCCAGGCGCGTGATGACGATGTTCTGCTGGCGTCCTCGATGAAGACAGGAACCACCTGGCTCAAGGCTCTGATTCCCTGCATCATGAACCCATATGCTCGCTCGGTTAATGATGTTGATGGTTATGAAGATCCTTTGATCCAAAGCCACCCCAACGAGTTCACCCCTTCTCTAGAAATACAGATATTTGCAGAAAACTCCAGTTATGATATCTCAGGTATGCAACTCATGTGTCTTGAGGTTTTGAAGACTTTTCTCATAAGACTTTGTCCTTCAGGGAAACTTGAACTCTTGAGTACTTTGATGACTGTGATTGGTCATGTTTTTGAAATAGTTTAATGCTGATATTGGTGACATGTAGTGGACAAATAGTACTCAAATGTTTGGTACCGGTAATGTTAAAGCATCCAACAAAAAATTAATTGGCAATGACTGGAGATGCTACCTGGTTCATATACTAGTACTCTTGGCACTTGGGCACGGTCGCAATGTAGAAAACTTTGGAAGCTCATCACTCAAATAGAACATTTTCTACTCTCCAACATAATTGCAATCCGAATGAAAATCTCAGGATTTTTCCTGAACTTTAAAAAATATGTACTGAATTCAGAATTATGGGTTAGATCAAAAGACACAACTCCGCAATTCGTGCCCTTCTATAGTTGTGGGTTTGTAAAAAGAGAGAAAAGGGAACTCAAATTCAACCATTTTAGGGAATTTCTTCCTATTCTTTACCTTGGGTTTGTAAGGTGTTCAAGTTGCTAGAGAATATTACATGAAACAGGAACAAGTTTACCTCTACTGTGAACCACACTGAAGGGTCCACTCTTTCAGATAGTACTTTCTCTAAACTTGTATTGTACTTGCAGATAAAGAGCGTATGTTTATCCTTACAGATTATCTTGATTGCATTAATGAGGTTGTGCATGTTAAGATTGATGATGATTTATATCCTGTGAAAGTTATTGAAGATCCCATGGCTGAAACTTCATGGGAAAAGCATGTGTTCACATCGATTAAGATAAGAAAGGGCAGTGAAAATGTTGAGAAGGAAACTGTGGTCGAAATCAATCCTGGGGATGATGAATCGGTGGACTTTGCAGTAAATGATGCTCAAATAGTAGACAGTGGTGGAACTAATTTGTTGGTTAATGTTTCACATGTTGATGTGGGTCTTGGTTGTGGAAACAATAAGAATCTTGATTTGCAGGTGATTGATCTGCTAGATGATTCTTTTTTTGGTTGAAAGCCTCTTTTTTACTCTCAGATGCTAAGAGTTGTAGTATAAAGGCTTCCATTCCTGGGGAGGCTTTAATGATCCATGGAGCCATATTAAAATTGGAAAGGAGAACGAAGGGATTGAAAAGGAAGTTTAAAAAGAAAACGCTTCTTTTAGAGTTTGGGCTTAAGGCGGTCAAAGTGAAATTAGATACAAAGGTGGTCTCTTCGTCCTCTCTCACTTCCCTTGATATTTCTAATCGTAACTCTATCTTAATGGAGAATGCTCACAAGTTGATGGAGTCTTGGGCCTCTCTAGGGATTCATTTTAGAGGAAGTAAGAGTGCTAATATTAAGATCATTATTGAAAATGGAAGAGGATGAAATTGCAGACAGGGAGGCTAGGGATTTTGGAATATGTGGTCTTGGATCGGTTCTTGTGTTGTCCGTGGCTTTCACTAGGTGTTTGAGTTTGTTCGCAGTGGTGTCTTTGATTGTGGCGTTTTGTTTTTGCTGGATTGAGGTTTGTGGTTTGGTGTGCTTTCGGTGTTTTTTTGGTTTTGGGTTCCGGCTGTCTTTTGGCTGTTGGTTTTCTTGTCTGGTTAGCGTCTTGCCTTCCTAACTGTTTTGGTTCTTGTCTTTGATTGTCCGTTTACTGTATTGCGCTGCCATAACCAGGTATGCCTTCCCCTAGGCTCTGTCAGACACACTTGCCCTACACAAAGCTGCATGCCGGAATCCATCAAGAGCCCTGACATTGGCAAAATCGTTTAGATTACTCGGAATCCGAAGGACACGTTTGTCTCCCTATGGCACTTTTTTAACTCCATCAGGACAGTTGAAGAAGGGCCACTACCCCTAATGCAAACTTTCGACCAATTCTGCAATGGAGTTCACCCCTTCGGTCCGTTCCACGATCATGTTCTCGAATACTGGAAGGAGAGCGTAAAGAAGCCTGAAAAAATACTCTTTATGAAGTTTGAGGAGCTTAAGAGGGATCCGAGGGGGGAAGTAAAGAAGCTGGCTTTATTTCTTGGAAGGCCTTTCGGAAAAGAGGAGGAGATTGATAAGGTATTGTGGAGGTGCAGCTTTGAGAGGTTAAAAAGCTTGGACGTTAATAAGAATGGGGTGGATCCATGGGCTGGCTTCCCCAAAAGTGCTTATTTCAGGCTTGGTGTTGTTGGGGATTGGAAGAATAGCTTGACAAAGGAGATGAAAGAGCGACTTGATCAAAGCACAAGCCAGAAGATGAAAGGATCAGGGTTAGATCTTTGAATATTTGACTAAAACAGAGTTCTGGTTAACTCTTGTATCTTGTTTTGATCCCTCTTGTTTTGCAGTCTTAAGATCCTTTTAGGAAAAATTCTGTGGGTAGTTACTGTATGCAATAATTGTCAAAGGTTCATCTATTTCATGTCTTCATCGCCCATGCTCCATTGAATAGGGATTACATGAGTTCTGTTGGTAGAACCTTGTCGGGTGGTGGTGATCATGTTGGCGATGCCACTTTTGGCTCTGCCCTGTTTGGCTGGTTGGGCCGCCTTTGGATTTGCAACATGTGTGGCTGGTATGAATGTTAGTCCGGCGAGCTGGGTCTCCTGTCTTCCGACACCCTTGGGTGTGGTATGGCAGTTGAGGATCTTCTGATGGCTGTGGCGCGTTTTGGCAGTGGTGGTAGTCAGCTGTGGAAGGTGGTTGTTATTTAGTTCTAGGGTTCTCTTTTAGGTTTAGGCTTGGCCCATTAGGTGCGTGGGCTTGGCCCAATGGGTGTTCCTTGATTGTCATCTTCCCAATCTCGGTTGGGGTTTGGGTCTAGGACTCGGGATAGAATTGTTCTTAACTTTGTTTAGGAATGTGATGCCGTTTTCCTTGTTCCTTTTAGTCTTAATCAAATAATGCTTTTGCTGTTCACAAAAAAAAAAAAAAAAAAAAACATGTCCCCTGTTGTTGTTGAATTGTTTTGATCCTTAGTGCCGTGGATAGATGTGCTTTGAGGATTTGTTCAGTTTGGGTGCAAAATTCATCTTGATGCTACTCCCTCCGTCCCAATTTGCTGGACCCTTTTGGGCAGTCGTGTCACTCAAACAATTGTCTATATTTCACAATCTATAAAGTTTAATAGGATTTTAAAAAATTTGTATAATAAAACTAATTGAGATCTATCAAACAATATCCATATTGGATATAAAAAATATTATAAATTAGAAAATATAGACGATTTTTTAAGAGGTCCCAAATAGTGAAAAGGGACCAACAAATTGGGACGGAGGGAGTATATTTTAAATGTCCATCTGTTAAGAGAAATATCTTTAAATGTCTATCTGTTAAGAGAAATATTAGAGATGTGAAGCTCACACTAATGGTCTTTATTTGGCAATTTATGAAGTATATGATGGGAAATAAGAGAGAATTTACTCACAATTATTTTTATACAAACTTTCACAAACAAATACATCCACACATATTCCACTCTCACGTACACTAATTACATGCACACACTACATTAACTGGTGGGGGACACTTGTGCCCTTTGACTCAAAACAGTATAAAGTTGTAATACCCCGAGTCACATAATGCGTGTGCATGCCCGTTAGCGGGAGCAAGAGTACTGTGATAGCTAGTGTCTTTCAAAATGTCCCAAGCTACTAAAATTCGTGAGAGTAAGGGCGACAATTGAGAACAAGAAGGGTCCTATTGAAGGGTTAATTATGTGACCAAGGAGATGCCTATATCTTCTTAAATAGATCAAATTTGTTATCAGTGTTTCGGTGGGTATTTACATGATTAGTTTTGTATTTGTTTCTCTATGTTTTGCTGACATGTAAGAATTATTTACATTTCATTTAGGCCCAGATTTGTACTCTAGTGTATGTTTGTGGGCTTACTGTCAAAGTACTTTCACAGCAAGCCCACAAACATACTTATAGCTTACATTACACAATTCTATCACAACCATGCACATGCAATGACAACTCTCCCATATTCCCATTTAATTCCACCGACAACCACAACTCCGCCCCTAACGTCATTGACTTGGTCAGTCCTTTTTTTTTTAATCAGATCAACATCTCATTCATGAGAAAGTCATCCTGCACTTACAAGATTTCATCGCAAATATATAAAAGAACCAACACTACTGAAATTTAGACAAAGAGCACGGCATAGCGCATAGAGGCGACTGGCTCCGGGCACTTTCTGACAAAGTAGGCCAACACTAGGTGTAGGCATTAGAGACAGGTCCAGATCTGGTAGTAGAAAATCCAAAAAGGACAATCCAGCTCAAATCATACAACAAAAAACGCACGGATGAAATCAGGGAACCAAAATACTGAGATTCCAAAGAAACTAAAACATAGACTTATTTACCCACCACCGCATCCATTGGATCTAAAAACAGATATCTTTTGTTTCTCGACACCCAAACACACAAGTTGACCTCTCCTTTAATCACTGAACAGTATACAAGTGGAATATATGCTGATTTGTACCAACTATTTTAGATTCCTTGTCGTGAATTTTCAAAATTCCAATCAAGCACAGTTTTGAAAACGTTTGATATAGCATGTACTTTTAGGAGATGAAAACAACAAATCTTGAAGACATACACCGGTATTGAATTTTAACAACAGTTCTCTTCATTCGTTGAATCCATTAATCATCCTTATATAACTACTAATTAAAGTATCCTATTCAGACGGTGGTACTACTTACATAGCATCAATACCACATATTCTTGGTTAATCAATACTACAACTCCTCACTGTTGGGGTGCACACAACTTTTAGCAGTGATTTAGTCCGGACGCGAGTGTCCCGCATCCCAGGGTGCGATTTTAGGAGCATCCTGAAGTACTGCAGCAAAAAAGATATTTTTTGGACCTCGGTGTGTAATTTTGGTCATGGAGCCCAACCTATTTATATTGCAGTTAGCATATAATTAGGGTCAGACACCATGCTCCCCGACGAGTCAATGTGCAACACGTGTTCCATTCGCTTGCATCACCTTGCAACGGGCACACCGCATTACTTGCACTACTAGATTTTTTCCGCTTCCATCACTTGGAGTTCACCATGCAAGCCTATTCATGGCGCACCGAGAGTCTGCCCGTAGATCGTCAGCCATAGGCTCTGATACCAGTTTGTTGGTAGTTTGAACGATGCATCGATCCCGCCATTGCTTCCGCTGCGCCGGCGTGCACAAGGCCCAAACTTCTGGGGAGTATCCACGGAGTCCATCACATTCCTTGGGCCTAATATACATTAAATGACTCATATCCACTTAAAAGGCTAAGCCTTGTAAGTGGTGAGTCATCCAATTGTATATTAAGGTCCAACTCTTTTTCTATTTTTCCAATGTGGGACTTAACCCTTCACACATGTTCCAACATATGGAATTGACAAAATGCCAATACGAAATGAGGGTGGTGTTGGTATTTTTTGCAACGTGAATAACTCGACAATCCAACGAATTCAAAGCTTTGCATTTGCATGGGGTTATATTTGCATTTCTAGCGTTGGCACAAGTTCATGGGGGTGGGATGTAATTAGTTGATTCTTATAAGTAATTAGTAGAGAGGAGATTTCAGCCACGTGGTGCCTGTTTTGGGAATGAAAGCTATGACCACATCGTCAGGAAGTGGTTTGAAGTGTTACAAAGCGGTTGCCATAATTGTGTGGGCTTTACCACCCAGTGTGTTGTGGAGAAGCTCTTGGAACACCAGGAGACGATTGAGAATTACTCAACAAACTATTATATTGTGTAAAAAGTCATGGTACTTGAGATCGCATCATGTTTGAGCTTATTCTCGAAGCTCATTTACTAAAAACTTGAACAATTAACTATGGGTGGGGCTATTAACATCCCAATTTCCACTACATACATCCCTATTGCTACATACATCCCGGGGTGACGTGGCACATTTGCATTTTTGCTACACGTATCCCGCCAAATTTCCCAAATTATCCTTTTGTCAAATTTTCCCCAAATTTCAAACAAAAACTCCCTCTCCCCTCCAACTTCAGTTCATCCCTGCATAGTGTCACCACCACCGACGCTCCACACCACCACCTACGCTCCACCGGCGAGCACCCACCTTCTCCTCCACCCACCACCGGCGAGCACCTTCTCCTCCACCCACCAATCACAAGGTATCCCTTCCTCTTCCCCTCCCACTAGTGAACTTCCCCATCCATCCCACCCCACACCAATCACCACCGACCCCCATCACCAACGCCACCCCGAGGAAAGCATGGAAGTGGAGATGAAGATTTTCGACCAAAAAATAAGCCAAGAGTAACCCATTAATTTGTAGAAGAGATCTGCGTTCGCTCTGTTTTCGGTAGCACAGTCCCGAAAAATGTCAATATTTTCGGTAATTAACTATCGATTTTGTACAACAAATTCGGTAGTTAAAGCCCGAAATATATCATAACTTTTAGAAGATAATATCCGAACCATGTTTTGACAAATGTCTTTACCCTATTCGGTAAACAATTCCCGAAAAACGTAAACTTTGTCGGCAATTATAAGTCAAAACAAGGTTAAGATATTATCTTCCGAAAGT
>JAXBDA010003740.1:0-32812 GCA_036023075.1 Gaultheria prostrata | reverse complement strand
AATTAACACAAACACAAACACATACCAAAACAACGCATCAAGTGGAAAATAGGGAATAAATAAGATAAAAACGTGTTAACACTACCCTATTAAGGCACTTATATCTACGATATTGCGTGCCTATCACCTAACCATTACTTTAGAATACTATTTATTTGTGATTTGTGTGTACATGGGTGTACAGTAATTATATTAATTGAAATCGGATCGTTATCGGATGGATAGTAGTAGTAAACAAGTGGTGACGATGGAAAAATCGGTAGTTATGCGCTCAGTTTCGGTTCAGTTATTTTTCGGCTATTTATGTTCGGATTCACTTGGGGTATACTGTGGATGGAAGCCGGTGATGGAAAAATATTTGTTGGAAGTGGATATGAGAGTAACGAATCTTGTGAATCCAATGTGTTGAAGATTTATGTGAAACTTTGAGTATTTCATACGGTATAAAATTTCTATACGTGTGTATCTGCTGCATGAGTATCTTTAGTAAAGGGGTGGCTTATGGCGCCCTACTGAGTGTAATTTTACCACTCACGGTGCTACTTTTGTGGCCCTGGTGTCCCCAATGCTAGTTACAGAAAGAGACGGAGAGCTGGCTGCTGAATTCGAGGCGATGGAGCAGCTAGATGGGTACGAAGTGGCGGAACCATGGTTTTACCAGTAGGCGTCTGGCTAGATGGCTCTGTTCCTTTCTTTCATTCGAACTTTAATAAAGTTTAAGTTTTTCGGACAATGTTGGAATTTAATTTATTTCGGTTGTAATAAGTTAGCTAAACTTTTAGCTTTCCGTTAAAATTTTATTAAGTTTCCTTTGGAATTTTAGTGAAGTTTACTTTTTATTTAAATAATTTGTGAAAATTGATTTATTAACGTACCCATTTTCGGGGTGTTACAAGATACCTATATTGGATGCTTCAATTGTTGAGTTACGGGTATAGCCGGCTCTGTGTATTTCTCCCCGTTAGTGAATCCTCTTGCTCTTTTCCCGTGGACGTACGTCTAGAGCTTCGTGCTTGGGGTGGACGTACGTCTAGAACTACGTAAATCCTTGTGTCTTGTTTTCTTGTTGGTTTGTTTATATTCTCATACTTCGTGTTTTGGCACAACACCATACAAGGTCTACGACAGTAATCCGAACCGTTCACCTCATAAATCTCAATGAGACAACTGATATGCAAATAATTAAACCAATCCGATATTGATAGGCACAATAACTAATCGTGTCTTGTTTTATAAAATCCACAGTAAATATAAATTTAACACAAATGGTTTAATTTGTAACACGAGACATGAATAATTACTATGTCTATCTGTATTTGATCAAATAAATTTTCTGTATTTTAGTTTGTCTTATCGAGATTTACGAGGTGAACGGTTCAGTTCATTGTCGTAGGCCTTGTGGAACCGACAAAATAGGGTATGATGGGGATGAGAGTCTTGAGGGGAGGTTATCCAAAACGAAAGCCATATGTACTTGTATAAGATCATTAAGCGCATACACTGTAGTTTTTTTCCTGAACAAATTACTCCCTCCATCCGTGTTTGTTAGTTCATTTTCGGCATTCGTGTCATGTTTTCAATTATCTATATCTTTCATTTTATAATGAGTTTCATGATTTTAAAAATTTTGGGTAGCTATATATATCAAATAAGATCCATATTGCATATTTTTAAAAATTCTTAGCGAAAGATATGTACAATTTTTTCAAAGTGTGTGCAGTGTAAAAGTGGACAAACAAAGACAAACGGATGAAGCTTGTATGTTAATGCATAACCTACTTATTTCTGGCTCGATAAAAATATTGTGTGATTTTTGGGTCTGACCCCGTTTAGTTACACTGACAGAATGAAAAAAATTAACTTTTTCGTAATTTTCTATATGTTCAACTACCATAAAAATTGTGAGACCCACAGTTTCAATTTTTTCACAGCGAGCACTTTCTTACAGTACAGATCATGCCAAAAGGAATAAATTTAATTTTTCCGCAAGATTCCTTGTCAAAAAAATACACACGGAAAAATAAATTTATTTTACTTCGCTTCACTTTTTCTTAGAATTCGTTTTTCGTGTACATTCTCAACAATTGAACATGACATGATTTTTTAGGTAAGTGACTTAAAGTGCTACAAGTTGAGTCTTTTGCGAGTAAGGTAGATATGGGTGCCAATATCAATTTCAGACCATAGCAATGTCATTCGTAACTTCTCTCTGTGTCCCATTTTGTCTATCAATTTTTGAAGATCATGTCATCGGTCAAATACTTATAACTTTTAATCTATAATATTTCTCAAGATTTGAAAACTTTGTATAATAGAACTCATCGAGAACTATCAAATAAGATTCATATTAAATATTTTTTAAAATTCATATTAAAAAGTATAAGCAATTGAAACCAGACACGATCTACTAAAGTGACAAACAGAATAGGAAGGGGAGTAATTAACTACTACTATTGACCTTAAAAATACTATGTAAATTACTACTCCTACAGTCCTACTATATAGAATAAGGTTTAGGAAAGGGTTAAAAAACAGAAAACTGACAAAGGCAGTGAATTTTTGGAAGAGCGAGCAGTCGTCTGGTTGTGGGCTGACTTTTCCTGCAAACCCCACTTTGATCATAATCTAATCATGTTTTTTTTGCTTTCTAAACTTAGTTTAGTATTTAATTTTGGAGTTTAGCTGTTGAACTTTTGTGGCCATCAGAATATTCTCTCCTTCTCCAACACCTCTCTTTCTCTCAAAGGCACCAAAAACAGCTTCAACTTTCAAGATCTACCCTTATTAATTAGGGATTCCCTACCTTGTTTAACCCCCGCAATCCAAGTTTGTATACTCTCTCTCTCTCTCTCTCTCTCTCTCTCTCTTTTGTTTTTTGAGGTAGTAAAAAACAACAAGATCTGTACAAGATTGAAATCATGTGGAGATTTCAAAAGGGTTTGGGAAAAGTAAAGTGTTGTCACCAAGGGTATGTTTGTTTCTTTGGTTGTCTTTAATTTATTAGGGAAAGAAAATTGAAGGAAATTGTTAACTTTTTAATTTAGCTCGAGAAAAAATCCTAGGTCACATAAGCCTTTCGCTAGGATTGTCCACCCTAAATTTGAAAGTTCATTCTATTCTTCACCTTTGCTGCTCTCAGTCCTCGCGATTGCACTAGCAAATTACACTTTGAAAATGGTTTTTAGAGACGTTTACATGCTCGCGCTTGCACTCACGCACGTGCATTAAACGTTTTTCTTTTAATAACCAGATGTTTGAGTAAGTTGTGCGCTCCTCGACAAATTCTAGGGTCATGAAGTTAACGACCAGACAAACTTTCAATGCCCCAAGGTTTGAAATGTTTAGCCTCGTGAGAATAAAACACTTATTATTTTCTCATAACCACTTGGTCAAACCTCTTAGGTTAGCATTATATGAGCTGGAGTAGTAAATCCTAAAAATCCAAGGAAATGTTACATTTTCCCCAAACAAAAAAAAAAAAACAAAGCCCCAACAAAAGTTCAAAGTTCATGTGAGAATTCAATTGTTGTTAGAGTCTTTTCTCTCCTTAATTCTGTGATACACTCAAGATCCGTTAGGAGTGGAATACTTTTTGTCTTAACTGTAATGTACTCAGTAATTTCGAAAACTGAGAGGGAAAATATAGTGTCTTAAAAAATTACACTAATCTCTAGAGCAATTTTTTGTTTTTGTTTTTTTTTAAATGGCAACAAAAATTTATTAAGCTCGACAATGGGTACATCGAGAAGGAAACAACAAAAATATGATTCAAGAGAACCATGAAAACAGAAACACTAGAGCAATTTTTTGTTAATCGGAATTATATATAGCTGTTACCATGCATGAATGTTAGTACATAAATCATTGAGCGAACTTTTATACATATTCGGGATTTAAAATTAGTTTTTTTGGGGAAAATTGATATTTTCATACCAAAAATTAAAATTTTTGTTCAGGGATATACCACAAAAGTTGGATAGATTTGGATCTAGGAATCTGAAGCCCACATGCATGCCTTTTGCTTACCAAAAGTTGGAGAATATATGCCTTTAAAGCCCCTATTATATATTTTCAGTGAGGTTAATTTTCTTTAGCTTATTTACACATATTTTTTTTTATATCTTTTATGAACTTGGCTCAATCGTCAACATTAAGACGTGCATAATTATAGCTGCTTTAGTGATCTATAACCATGTTAACAAAAAGCATATCTAATTACTGCAAAATAAAAATAAAAATTCTCGACAAAATATATTCAAAGATTAAGTGCGGCACTACATCATTCATTCTTTAGGGCGCACAATACTAAGGTTCTTTATAACTCAGGTGGTTACACTGCAGCACTACAACATTTTTTTTCCTTTCCAACTCAGGTGTCTAAGTCAGCTTACGCTACCACGACTAATTCTCGTAGCTCTCTACGGCCCATTTACGAGGAGCTCAATTCCACTGTCTGTTGAAGATTGGCTCGATTCTATGTTTTTTGGGTGTTTATTGCATCTCTTGTCCGGACCAAGGCTTCTCGGATCCGGACCAAGCAATTCGGAGCAATTTGGGAAGTTTCTGCACCCTTTGTCCGGACCAAGGTTATGGTTGTCCTGACAAAAGGGTCAGCGGGTTCAGGAAATCGTCACAGCATCTCTTGTCCGGACAAGCGTAAGCGTAAGCTTGGTCCGGACAAAGGCGGCAGGAATTTACCCTATTAAAGGCTTTTTAGGGTTTTGTTGCATATGGTGAGTTACACTCTTTGAGAGGCAACTTTAGGAGATTAGAGAGAACTTTGTGAGACACCTTTTGTAGCTCTTTGAGCTTTGTTTCTTCGTGATTAGTGAAACCCTTTGATCATGTGACTGCCCGTGGATTAGGTTTGCATCCCCAGCAAACTGAACCAAGTAAATCCTTGTGTCTCTTGTCTTTTTGCGTTTCTCTCTCTTCTCTATTCTGTGGTTTGGTTTTATTTCTTGATTGCAAGGCATAGATTACATTCGTTTGTTATTTGTTGCTCGCTTCCGCACAACAAATTGGTATCAGAGCTCTGGGTTTTCGACCTAGGGTTTGTTTCTGGTAATCTGTGTTTTTGCTTTCGAAGAACATATCGGAAGATTCCGGTAAAGGTTTGAAGGACGGTAAAAATCCGAAGGATGGTGATGTTTCATCTTCCAAACCTGTTTCAAGTTTTCGGCCTGGGGCTTCAAGGCCGATTATGTCAGGTGCAAAGTTTGATGTTGAGAAGTTTGATGGCAAAAGTAATTTTGGCATGTGGCAGTGCGAAGTTATGGATGTCTTGATCCAACATGAGTTGGATTTTGCTTTGGGAGACAAGCCTGAGAATTGTGATGAATAGGAATGGGATCGGATCAACCGCCAGACGTGCGGTTTTATCAGGTTGTGTCTCGCGAAGGATCAGAAGTATTTTGTTATGAGGGAAGCACGGGCGAAGGATCTTTGGAAAAAGCTCGAGGATAAATTCATGACCAAAAGTGTGGAGAATCGGCTCCACCTAAAGAAGAAGCTCTTCAGGTTTCAATATCGTTCAGGTATACAGATGTCTGAACATTTGAATGACTATAATAAGATACTTGCTGATTTGTTGAATTTAGATGTGGAAATTCTAGACGAGGATAAAGCCCTGCTATTGTTAAATTCCTTGCCCAAAGAATATGATCACTTGTCCACCACTTTATTGTATGGGAAGGATACTATTAAGTATGATGAGGTTGCGAATGCTCTTGCGAATAATGAATACCGCAAGAGAGATATGCAGGCACATGGTGACTCATCTAGTGAAGCCTTAATTGTAAGAGGCAGGTCTGAAAGTAAGAAATCTGGTGGTAGTAAGAATAGGGGTCACTCTCGGTCTAAGTCGAGGGGGGCTTCTCCGTCTCGTAGGCTTGCTCGAGATGAATGCGCTTATGGTCATGAGAAGGGACATTGGAAAAAGGATTGTCCTCTCATTCAAGCGAATGGGAAGCGCAAGAAAGGTCCCAAGGTTAATGTAGCACATTCGGATGATGAAGATTCGGATCAAGCGTTAGTGGGAGCATCGTTGGTGTGTCAGACTGATCAGTGGATTATGGATTCTGGTTGTACTTACCATATGTGTCCGAATGAGGACTAGTTCTCTAGCATTGATATGGTCGATGGTGGAGCTGTTGTTATGGGCAATGATCAAGCCTGTAAAATTCGTGGGGTAGGTAAAATCAGACTGAAACTGCACAATGGATCTGTTCGGTTGTTGACAGAGATGCGGTATGTCCCAGACTTGAAGAAGAATCTCATCTCATTGGGGGCTTTAGACTCCAAAGGTTATCGAATCACTTTCGAAGGTGGAGCTCTAAAGGTTGTAAATGGTGCAATGGTGGTAATGAAAGGCATTCGTCAGAACAATCTATACTTTCTGCAGGGAAGTACAGTTTTGGGTGGAGCAGCCACGGTTTGTACCAATCTCGGGGAAGATGCATCGGATACTACCAGATTATGGCACATGAGGTTGGGCCATGCGGGTGAAAAAGCCATGCAAGGTCTTGTGAAGCAAAATTTGTTGAAGGGTGCCAAGGCTTACAAGATGGATTTCTGTGAACATTGCATTCTTGGGAAGCAAACCAGAGTCAAGTTTGGCACAGCGGTTCACCAAACCAAAGGTACGCTTGACTACGTACATTATGATGTATGGGGGACCTGCCAGAGTTGCTTCCATTGCTGGTAAGTTTTATTTTGTTTCTTTTGTTGATGATTATTCTCGCCGTACTTGGGTTTATATCATGCAACATAAAGATGAGGTGCTTAATGTTTTCTTGAAGTGGAAAAAATTAATTGAAAATCAGACAGGTCGAAAGATTAAGCGTCTCAGGTCAGACAATGGGGGAGAGTATCGATCCGATCCTCTCTTCGGAGTTTGTGAAGAATTTGGAATCGCGCGACATTTTACGGTGAGAGGCACACCACAACAGAATGGTGTGGCAGAGAGAATGAATCGTACCTTACCGGACAAGGTTCGATGTATGTTATCCAATGTTGGTTTGGGTAGAAAGTACTGGGCTGAAGCAGTGACATATGCTTATCATCTCATCAATCGATTGTCATCCACAACACTTGAGGGTAAAACACCCATTGAGGTATGGTCTGGGAAACCTGCTAGTGATTATGATTCCTTGCGTATTTTTGGATGCCCTGCTTATTACCATGTCAGGGAATCGAAGTTGGATCCTAGAGCCAAAAAAGCTTTGTTCTTGGGCTTTATGGAGGGCGTTAAAGGATATAAATTGTGGTGTCTGGATTCAAAGAAGGCAATCACTAGTCGAGATGTGACCTTCAATGAATCACAGATGCTTAAGCCGCCTGTGCAGGTTATGGGTGATGATGTTGCTCAGAAACAGGTGGAGCTTGATACTAAGATGGTTTCTCAAGACAAAGTTCAGTCAGTGATTGATACAGATGAGGTTGATGGGGATGATACAGATAAGGTTGAAATTGAAGTTCCAGTTGAGAGTTCTCTGCAGCAAGAGGAGTCCATTGCAACGTCTAGACCGAAAAGGACTATCCGTGTTCCGGCTCGGTATGTTGATATGATTGCCTATGCTCTACCGGTTACAGAAGAGACTATCCCGTCCACTTTCAAAGAGGCCATGGGTTGTTCAGAAGTTGAGGAGTGGAAGAATGCTATGGGTGAGGAGATGAACTCTCTTCACAAGAATCAGACTTGGGATTTGGTACCGCTACCAAAGGGCAAGAAAGATATAGGTTGCAAATGGGTCTACACTAAGAAGGAGGAGTCAATGAAGAAGGGTGGCATTCGCTTCAAAGCTAGACTGGTAGCCAAAGGCTACGCACAAAAGGAGGGAATTGACTACAATGAGGTATTCTCTCCTGTTGTGAAACATGCTTCAATACGTATATTGCTAGCTTTGGTAGCTCAGTATGATTTGGAATTGGCTCAACTTGATGTGAAAACTGCGTTCCTTCACGGTGATTTGGAGGAAGAGATATACATGTCTCAACCTGATGGGTTTAAAGTTGTTGGCAAGGAGAATCTCGTTTGTCGTTTGAAGAAGTCTCTCTATGGTTTGAAACAGTCGCCGCGACAATGGTATAAACGGTTTGATAGCTTTATGCTAGGTCAGAAATACACTCGTAGCCAGTTTGATCATTGTGTGTATTTCAAGCAACTTGCAGATAAGTCCTTCATTTATTTGCTTTTATATGTTGATGATATGTTGGTGGCATGTAAAAGCAAGGTGGAGATAAACAGGTTAAAGGTTCAACTGAACAAGGAATTCGAGATGAAGGACCTTGGCGAAGCACGAAAGATTTTGAGGATGGAGATACAGCGTGATAGCGTGAAGGGAACTATTCACCTTATACAACAACAATATTTGAAGAAAGTGCTTGAGCGATTTGGTGTTGGTAAGGGCAACTCAAAGCCGGTGATTGTGCCTCTGGCTCCACATTTTAAACTTAGTACTTCTTTATCTCCTAGTTCGGAAGAGGAACATAAGTACATGGCTAATGTTCCTTATGCAAGTTTAGTTGGCAGTCTTATGTATGCCATGGTATGTACACAGCCTGACCTAGCACAAGCGGTAAGTATGGTTAGTCGATATATGCACGATCCCGGGAAGGTGCACTGGCAAGCGGCTAAATGGATTTTGCGGTACATTTTGGGGACCGTGAATCTTGGTTTGAAGTTCGAGAAGAGGGAATCTATTGATCACTTGGTTGCTGGTTTTGTTGATTCTGATTATGCAGGTGATCTTGATAAGCGTCGTTCAACTACGGGTTATGTGTTTACTATGGCTGGTGGACCCGTGAGTTGGCGGTGTACTTTGCAGTCGACCGTTGCACTGTCTACTACGGAAGCCGAATATATGGCTGTGATTGAAGCGATAAAGGAGGCAATTTAGTTACAAGGGCTGGTAGCTGATCTGGGCGTTGAGCAAGAGCATGTTACAGTCTTTTGTGACAGTCAGAGTGCAATACATTTGGCAAAGAATCAGGTTCATCATTCTCGGACTAAGCACATTGATGTTCGTTTCCACTTCATTCGTGAGGTTATTGAAGATGGGGAAGTCTTACTGGAGAAGATTGGTACAGCTGACAACCCTGCGGATATGCTCACGAAAGTCGTTACTGGGGTCAAGTTCAAACATTGTTTGGACTTGATCAATATGCATCAAGTTTGAGCACCTTAGGGTGCATGCGCCGTTGGGCGCTTGGTTGGCAGTCACATTGACATGATCGTTGGGTATGTGGTTTTGTTTTTGGTTTGCTGCATTGGGGAATTTGGTTCAGCAGTTTGATATCTCGCCAAGGTGGAGATTTGTTGAAGATTGGCTCGATTCTATATTTTTCGGGCATTTATTGCATCTCTTGTCCGGACCAAGGCTTCTCGGGTCCGGACCAAGCAATTCGGAGCAATTTGGGAAGTTTCTACACCCTTTGTCCGGACCAAGGTTATGGTTGTTCGGACAAAAGGGTCAGCGGGTTCAGGAAATCGTCACAGCATCTCTTGTCCGGACAAGCGTAAGCTTGGTCCGGACAAAGGCGGCGGGAATTTACCCTATTAAAGGCTTTTTAGGGTTTTGTTGCATATGGTGAGTTACACACTTTGAGAGGCAACTTTGGGAGATTAGAGAGAACTTTGTGAGACACCTTTTGTAGCTCTTTGAGCTTTGTTTCTTCGTGATTAGTGAAACCCTTTGATCGTGTGACTGCCTGTGGATTAGGTTTGCATCCCCAGCAAATTGAACCACGTAAATCCTTGTGTCTCTTGTCTTTTTGCGTTTCTCTCTCTTCTCGATTCTGTGGTTTGATTTTATTTCTTGATTGCAAGGCATAGATTACATTCGTTTGTTATTTGTTGCTCGCTTCCGCACAACACTGTCCACTTGCCAAGACAACTTTAGTGATATTATTTTGAACGATTTGTGATGCGGCATTAGATCAAGATTCAATTATTGATCCTTTTTTTTTTGAAAAGCAAAATTTATTAATCTTTGGAAACAAATTACAATGATTAAAGGGAACCAAAGCAGGCATCAAGATAGAGGAGAAGGAAACCACAACCGACAATCACATGCCGTCAGGACCCAAAAAGGAAAAACCAACCAAAAAACTGATGCTGGCAAGGAGCCAACCACAACACCCAACAAGAAAACACGCCCCAAAACCAACTACCCAATCAAAACCCAAACAAACGCCCAAATCCAATTATCGATCCATATAGCATCAAGATTACAGAATATGCATTGGAGTACTGGTTCTGGAGCTAGCAGCATATTAAATTACAAAAATAGTAGCCTGAATGGCAACCAAGTAAAGACTTTTAATTTTAATATTAATTTCGAATTATAACTTACACTTAATGCATGGTACCTATTGGCAGGTTATAACATTTTTATCTTTATTGCTTCCCTTACTTCTTTTAGAATATTTTTGCTTTTCATGTTGATAAGTTTTGAATCAACGTCCAGCTTTAAAGTTGCACTAAACGAATGCTGCATCACCAAAATGAGTTTCTTTACTGCTTTTATGTTCTTTTTATTTTGCTTTAACTTAAGGTTCTTTTTCATTTGATTCAACTAGCCAGTTAAGGAAACCAAAAAAAAGTTGGAACGTTTACTTTCGCGTTATGATGCTTTTAAGGTTCCTTTGGTTGTTGCCTTGTCAACCGGAGTTTGATTAGCAGATGATTGTCGCGAAGTAGGGTGACAACATAGTTGGGATGTTATTTTCGCATTGCGATCGATGCTTTTCATCAAACTCTATTCTCCAACCGTTTCTTATCAATAAAATTTCTTTTTTGCCGTTCAAAAAAACAAAAAAAAACTTTTTACAACAAGCATCATTTTTTTATGTCAAGAGAGAGAAGATTTTTTTTTTTTTTTTTATCGGCATCAAGAGAGAGAACTTATAAACTCGAAAACAAAATGTATAATTTATGACAAGTCAAATGGTAATTAGTTGAGATGGCATCAAAGATAGGAACGCATATCCCCATTAGGTTGGCACATATTTGTACCGAATCATATGCTAAACTGAAAGCGTAAACACAACACACACAATATAAGAATACAAAACAGTAAAGAAACCAACACGCATAATTTTATGTGGTTCTCCAAAACCGGGTACCTCCATGAAAGTGAGAGCAAGTCTTTGTTATTTGATTAGTCATCAAGGGTTTTATAATAAAGAGTATTTATACGCCTACTCGGCTTGCCTAGAACTTCTCGGTAACTCTCTATATGAGCTACAAGTTCTAACATAAACTAATAACCCGGATGACATGCACCAAGATGTAAAAGCACATAATCCCCCGGCCCTCTCCCGCACAAATTCAAACATCAGAAGCAAAAATCTAAAAACTAGCAGCCTAAACAAAATTGATAAGCAAGACTCCAATGAGATCTGGTGGTCACGGATTCGAGTTTTCGAAACAGCCTCTTCAATTGACGAGTTTAGATCGACTGTGTACATTCACCCCTTCTCCAACTCTATAGGCCGGACTCTCAACCACAAGGGTAGTCCTTTTTGGGAAAATACTTCGTATTCGGTTGTAGGGTAAGATAGCATACATTTAACTTGTCACCACTTACTACAACATCCAATAACACGATCCTCGTTCACTGAGTGGCCGTTTTTTTTTTTTTTAATAAACCCAACTCGAGTAATTCTTGTAAAACCCCTCATGATCCATGATAACGGCTTCATACAGCAAGCATGATTCTTTTTTTCTTTTCTTTTTTTCATTCGTCATTCCTGATCTATTACATGGGGAGGGGAGAATGAGACTCGATCCCGGGATACAGTACGATTCAAAATTCAATTTTTATGTATGGTACTATTCTATTCCATAGAGTTCACATTCTAGTGCTTGAATTAATAAATACATTACGGAGTGGTTAATTGGTAAGTGATTCAAGATCATTCAAACTTTATGTACTAAACACTAAACAGATGAGACGAAGACAACACTACGTGCTTATGTCCTCTAGTACTCAATCATTTACTAATTGATTCTAGTTTTTACATAGATTGACCAACTCTCTCTCTCTCTCTCTCTCTCTCTTCTCTCTCTCTCTCTCTCTCTCTCTCTCTCAGTCAAATTGAAAAAGATCATGTTGCTCAGGATGTGGATTTATTTATATACAGTTCTCATTTGTTTGAGTGTGACAGTAAAGTTTTAAATTATTAAAGTAATATAAAAACCAAGTGCTAACACTACTAACATTAGCTGCTCCTAAGCTTTTCGTCTTATACCAATCTTTAATTTCCTGCATGTAGACAAAATGTTGTACATACACTGATTTCTTAGACTTTTAAAGGAAATCCAATCCCACATTATTCGGGTATGAAATGGGTGATCACTTACTATAATATCGGGACTTCTTCACCAAAAAACTTAAGCTTTTGGGTTTGATATAAAATTTATACACGCGGTATCAGAGTAGAGCTCAATATTCCACCATTCAATTTCAATCCACACCCCACAATGACAGAGATAACAAAAAGTTGTACGATGAGACTCAGAAAGTGGGCTGCACGACCAAAAAACCGAGCTGCATGTGAGGCTGGATGTTAAGGAAATATACGATTTCACATTGCTTGGGTACGGAGTGGCCTAGTAATTACTTAAAGCAAATGTTGGGACCTCGACACGTAATAGCTTAAGCTTTTAGAGATATAAAGAATATTACAGAAAGTGTCTAATGGGTTTTCCATTTATATGTATATCACTATCTATAATTTTTCTTTGTTCTTATCTTCTAGTTTTCTTTTTGATGAAGATGTCTAAAATTTTGAGCTGACGAATCTGTGAGTACGTATAATCTTTATACTATGTATGGCTGTAACCTCACATAAATGGACTAAGAATGACACACTGTTCAATATAAATGTGAGCAAGAATGCATGACCATGACACTATTTTGTTCAATAGACAAAACAATAATGTCATGCAATAAAGCATATAAAAATCAAAGATTCTCTTTTTGGGCTTGGAAAGCAAAGTTAAAGGCACCCCACTGTCTCCCCGTCTCTAGCTAGGTGGATTGGATGGTCCATATCCAAAAAGGATATTCACATCCTACATATGATTCATTTATCTTCAGTGTCGACTGTGGGTACGTGAGAGAGATAGATAGATATGTGTTTTGAAAATGCAAAATGAGCCTTTTTTTAGAAAAACAATGTTGTCAAAATACAAGCACTGAAATTCCACTAAGGAACAATGCCATGGGAACGTTAGGAATGGAAAGGATTTTGGTTGGTGAATAATGGTTTAATCATTGAATAGTTGGATTGATTGGCTGGTGATCACCCGTGGAGAGCGCATCCGAGCCGTTCATGTCGGCAATCGACGGTCTGGATTTTTGCTGGAAGAGTTAACTCTTCCATGGAAAAATCTGGGTCATCCAAAACACTTTTGGACGGCTCGGATGTGCTTTCCAGGGTGATCTCCAGCACCCCGCTTCCGAATGCAAGATGGGGAAAAAAGGCTACTTTCAAAACCTCAAAAAAGAAGATCAAATATTCAAAAGGAGGTCCACCATCCCACTTTGTGGGCTTTGGTTTTTTAGCTTTAGTGCCCAACTTGATGGCCAGCATTCTCTTTTTTAAAATAAAAATTGTACATTGAATAAAAGCTAATTGATTTTACAAAGTATATATATTCTTATTGACAGATATTACCTGCATCAAAAAAACTTAATTTGGTATGTAAAATGCGATCCATGATAGTGACCTATGATCATGTCAATAAGAAAGGTTAGTGATGTTAAGCATTACTTGTATTTCATGAAGTTATATTCATTGCCAAGATGGTACTAACAAAGAGGACAAATGGACAGACCAAGCCCAAAGTTGTGAAGAGATTTCAAGGTTCTGTTACCCTTGTAAATTGATCTTTCAACTAAGTGATCTTGGGCGTTTGAATATATGTAACACCTATACATGACCTTCGTACTTCATACTTAATTTGGCATTTGAATATCTACCAATATGCTTAATTTGGCATTTGAATATCTTCCAATCTATATTACATTACACAACGATTTTGAGAAATGTTTCTCTCACAACTGTCCTATGTGGCACATTGGAGGGCTGTGATTGAGTTTTAAGTTCATGATTCAATTGATCCAAGAGTTCTTATCACTCCTGCTCAAAATTCAAAACGTCTTTCAATCAAGCACTTATGAGTCTTAACTTTTTCACCTAATTAAGAAGATTTTAACCTAATTAAATTTCGAATACCAAACTTTAGTGGTGGATTGCTAATTTCCCTATATGTCAGCTTTCAAAACAGATCTCAATATTCCAATTTCAAGATAGGTTTGTCCAAATTTCAAATCTTCTCTTGACATCTTTCATCTTTACGAATAAGGCAGACTCATTCCATTATTGGGGAAGCCGGAGGTCACTGCGATTTTAGATTTCACGCATTTTCATTGGATCAATATTCAATTGATTTTTCGTTGAGATTTTGTTTTCCTTTGGGATCTCAATGCTAGAAACTTCGTGGGGAGAACAACGATAGCATAAAGGTAACCGATTTAAGCCCATATTTGTCCCATGTTTTGATGTTTTGAATCAATATTTCTATGCTATTTTTCATTTTTTATCGCATATTTTCACTCCTCTTTGTCCTTAGACCCATGGAACAGAAACTGGTTTAGAAAATGTCCACCCATTTTCTTTTATAGGTAGCCAATAAGGCTCATAAAACTGTTGTCTTCCTTTTACAAATATTCTTTTTATTTGTTTCGTGAATAATTTATCAAATGCACTTACTGAATTAGATAGCTATAGTTTCACTTTGTGAATTGCCCTATTTTTTTATACATATAAAATATCAATCCTTAAACTTGATTTGGTAACCCCTATTTTTGAAAACTAAAATTTGGAGGAGGTTGGGTTCATTGGAGAGGGTCAATAGGAGCAAATCGCAAGCCATCATGATTGATTTGAGATTAGTTGCATCGTGCCTTTAGGCACAGGCATGTACTAGTATGCTCATAAACCATAGAAATTACATAGATTTGTGCAACATGCGTGAAGGTCTTTGATCATTCAAAATATATGAAAAACCATGTCTAAGGTATCACAACTATTCATAGACAATGCTCTGCTAGCTTGCGTGCCTCAGACTACTCCTAGCAGTCTTCCCAACATTTTCAAATGCTTACATGTGGTAAGGTGACCCCTAGAATTGCTGGTAAAAAAAATTGAACCTAAATTCTTAGTTGGAAACAAATTCCTAAGTCTTAAACCAAGCAGGTCAACCCCTTCAAATTCAATTGGAGGTTGTTGCTATTCGCCTAATATGACACATGTAGAAATTTAGTGTACTAGTCGAGTTTTAATCTACATTGTATTATCTACATCCTAGATTAATCATATGATTACCTTATCAACACAACATAAGACTTCATGAGATTCTTATTATCATCTCCTTAATTTTGAACGCTTACTGTTTTTCCGGGGTGCCTGTGAAGCATCACATAGACGAATTGTCAAACCCTTATTTCTTTTGTCTTATTTAGGAGTACTTATAATGAAATAGAAAAAAAAAATTAAACAAGCATGTTGAATTCAGTTGAAAAACATAAGGTTCGTTTGGAACACAGGAAAAATGAAATAAAGGACACAGAATTTAAAAAAAAAAGTGGCTTCCCTTATTTTTGTGATTAATTACATAAATCTTCCCTGGATCTTTACATTCTTAGGGGCCTCCCTACTTTATCTGATATTACGCTAAGCTCCCTTGTAAGACCTGCCAAATGGATGCTGTTAACTAGAGGAGCATTTGGACTTTTTTACCCTCACCACTACCACTTTCAAACACCATCATCAGTAGTTTTAGCACATTTCTCTCTGTGTGTGTATGTGTGTGGGGGGTGTGTGTGTCCACCAATGCACTCGCTATTCCTCTTCCTGGAACCGCCACTCCACTGTCCCAATCCACGGCAAGGCTCTGTCCTCTTTTTTCGAAAAGGAGACAAGGAAATTCTGTAAATATTTTGTAGAATGAAATTGTCAGAGTTTGGGGTTACAATTGGAAGAAAAAAGTGTCAAAGAAACAATCTTTGGTAGTATCTTAAGTGAGATTGTATATGGAAGAAATAAAAGCGTGATCTTTGTATTTCTAATAACAATAGTTTCATATATAAATGAGATTATATCTTCATAAACAATCACGGTTTTGATAGAATATGAGATCCTATTGCTCATAACAATCACACTTTTGCTTATTTAATTTTAGTTTTTGAGGCTTTTTTTTTATCACGATTAAAAAACTGTGATTGAAATAATGGGACTTTTGATTACAACTTGATAGACCACGGTTTCGCAAACGAGATTAAAAGTGAAAGGTCACAACAAATGACCAAGATATTTATCTATTTTTGTAGTATTATGTTGTTTGATTGTAGGGCTACTGAGCGGGTCAAACAATTCAGTATTCAAGCTTGGTTTAAAAGTTAACGAGCTTTAAAAATGTTCAATTTTGGCTTATACATGACACGAACCGATCTCAAACGAGCCTTAATGGAACCGAACATCGATCTTGAGTAGGTTGAATTTTTTAGACGAGCCAAGAAATACTTGGTTCGAGCTTGATTCGAAACCTTAATGAGCTTCAAGCTTTTCTAGCTTGGTTTGTTTATGTAACTAATCAATTATAATGAGCTTTTAACAAGCAAACACAAGCTCAAACTCGAGCGATTTGATTCACTCATATTAAATTGATTTAACATTTCATTTAACATTTTATCAGTCACTAGATATATGATTTCACTATTTTTTTTGGCTTCCAATGTATTCACTCGTCTCACACGATTCCTTTTTAATTCATCAAGAATCTAATTTATTAATTTTTTCCTTTAGAAAAAGGCCTATCGCAACGGTCACCACAAGAAAATCGTGATCTCCCAACGATTAAGACTGTCACAGAAGATGCCTAAAACCGTTATTAAAACCCAAAAAACCTATACCAACGGTTTAGGTGAAGCTTTACACGATATCCGTCACTCTAGGGTTCCAGTAACGCTTTTGTCAACCGTTGCTACCACCATTCTCTCTAGTAACGTTTGCTTTAGTAACGCTTACAATCGTTGCTACACTTGAAACCGTTGCTATGGACCGTTTTCTTTCTTTTTTTTTAATAGCAGCCATAGTAACATTTAAAACTGTTGCTATAGACACCCCCTTTTTAAATAGCAGCCATATAAATTCCATTTATTTTCATATAAGAAACGGTTACTAAATATATTTCATTTTTGGTTGGATGGGTTGATTCCTTATCAGCCTATTCTTTTGTTGTGTTTGCTTCTTCCCTCCTCTTATATATTTATATATCTTTCTTTTGCCGATTAAAAAAAAAACTGTTACTAAATATCCATAATGCTAAAAGTCTGGGAATCGCAATTTCATCAAAAAATAAACCTTGAGAACATAACTCAAAAAATCATCACATGAACTTATCAAAAGTTAATAGTACATCAATCTAATATCCCTCATACTGAGCATAACTGTGGACGGTGCACCCACGCGCTTTTTGTGTTTTGAAAAAGAGAGGCGAACTTAGGGAAAGAGAAAATTTTAGAGTCGCCACCCGGGGTTTAATTTTTGAAAAATGTTAGGTACCGAGAAACCGTTTAGAGAAAAATATGACTCTTTTGCCAATGAAAAATGGTTTGGTCTGCAAAAAATTAGAGATTTGGGTTCAGGAGCCAGGTTACCCGCGGGGAAGGTTTTGTTTAAAAAAATGTACCCCGCGTGCCCGGAATTTTCCGGTCTCTACTAAATATTTGTGGGATTTTTCTGAAAAGATTTTATTGAAAACTTTATTCACATAAACAGTAAATAATTATTCTAAAGAAATAAATAACAGTGACAAGTCAAGCAATGCAATAAAATGACATATTGGATAAACAAGTAATGCAACAAAATATTTAAAGCACAAATAAATACTTAATTGAAATAATAAATGACATGAGGGGATGCAATAGCAACAATCAAAAGCTGAGGGGGGTCAATGTAATAAACAAGTCTGTAAGTTTTTCAAAACAGAGCGCCAAGATTCTCAAAAACAGAGCATGGAAATCCAAATATTGCCTCTGATGCCGTACGGCATCCAATATTGCCGTACGCCTTATTGATAAAAAAATTCCTTTTAAACTCGAGGAAGAGCTACTGAGCTCTCCTCAAGTTCAATGGAAATCCCCTCAGAAGATTAGCACTTCAATTTAAACACAAATTTATACCTCTGGGTTTGTTCGGTAAGGATCAAAGGGATCGGTTTGGAGACTGGAACTGGTTATTATAGGCTATGGAAGCAAGAATTTTGTGTGTAGCTTTGGTCAGAAACGATTTTGACAGAGTAACGAGACGATGGTTGAGAGAATTTTTGCTGGAAATTCTTAGTTGGTTTGTGTGGGTGAACTCAAGCTCTCTTAAACCGTTTGACGGAGGCCAGATTATATAGGAGAGGGGTGCCGTACGTTTCTACCATGGATGAGATTCATACGCAAAATGATGAGCTACATCGTAGGCTTTGCCGTGTTGCACGAACGAACTGAGCTGCTGGGCAACCCAGGAATCCCGTTGATGGGATGATAATGTCGCACGGTGTCTATAGTATACCGTACGGTGTACACAAAAACACCGCACGGTGTAGATGGATTTTTAAACCATACGTTTGGGGATATGAGGCCGTGCGGTTCAAGGATTGGAAGTGCTAGGTATTTTGGTTCTTTTCTGGGCTTTCTGGGTTTGTTTAATCCGAGAACTTGCTTTGAGGTTTACTTCGTGCTTGTTTTTCATCATCGGGGATGCACAAGTCATCAAAATTGGGGTGTGTACAGTAACAAAATCATCCACAAGGTATACCTTCCCTAAGACTTGTCCAGATAAAAAATCAAAAAAAATCATAAGTTTCCCTCTAAAAAATACTTCCATCAAAACATATATCTGTCGCTAGATTCTTTTATACTGTCATATTACCTGCAATAAAAAATAACTAAATAAATGGAAGTCTAAAACAACTGTGTATCTATGTCGTGTCGAACACTTATTCTTGTTTTTTTTATTATTTTAGTCGGATACGTTTTTCGATACTCTTAGACACGTATCCGTGTCGTGTCGTGTATGTGTCTGTATCTGAGCTTCTTAGATTCCATTAAGTTTTCAACAATGCAAGTCTACATTAACTGTCTAGAAGAAGTGCTAGAGAGTATTGGTTTCATGTAGCTAGCGAACACACACCTAACACGAATCGAGTAACATTCACTAGCAATTGGTGTTGAACCCTCTATATTGTCTGTTTTTTATTTTTTTTTATCAACCTCTATATTGTCTTATTACCTGTAACAAAAATGACAACGGAAAAAAGAAGAGAAAATATTAGAGCCAATGATATGAGAGAAGAAGAGGAACATGATGTTTGCAGAAAGACGAGAGAAGAAGAAGAACATGCCATACAATCTTCTAATAGGGGTGTTGTGGGTGACAAGAGGTCAGCCACACACTCCAAAAGAACCCACAACATGCCATACAATCTTCTAATAGGGGTGCTGTGGGTGACAAGAGGTCAGCCACACACTCCAAAGGAACCCACAACAGTTTAGTACAGGCTCAGGAGAGCAAAATCTAGGCAGAATACAATGTAGTACAATAGCTAATATGTCCATCAAATAGTTAGCACAAATGGACATTTAAAATAGCAACCTTAAGTTAGGGATGGCAATGGGGAGGGTAGGGGGTGGATACCACCACCTCCATCCCCGATCCCCCCATACCAATCCCGATCCCCTCCCCAATCTCCATCGGGGATTTTTTTTACCCTCTATCCCCGACCCCAATGCGGGGAACGGGCATCCCCACGGGGATTTGGGGATCCGAAAATTATATTTGGATGTTCACTGTTGTCTTCTACTCAACAACAATTATACTAACACCATTATATTTCCAAACTAAATAGCATTTACTAAGCACTAGTCAAGTTAGGGGCCGGGTGTTTGGGAGCCTCATTTTTAGCTTCTCATTTTCAATTTTTTTGGCTTTTTGGTTTTTGGATTATGGTAAGAATATGTTTTAAATTTGGGAGGAGTGTTTGGGAGAAATGTACAGAATGCATTTTGCAACAGGAGTAGTGTTTCGGAGATATGTACAGAATACGTTTTGTGGGTTTTTTTGTTATTGAAAATGAGAAAAGTGGAAAATGAGAAGTTAAAAAGCTCCTCCACACCTCTTTTTCACTTCTCTTCTCTAAAGTCTAAAATGGAAAACTCATTTTCTTAGAATTCATTTTGGCCCAAGTCTCCCAAGCATCCAAAACCCAAAAATGTGAATGAAAAGTAGAAAAGGAGCTCCCAAACACCCCCTTAATTACAACCCGAAGACCCAGCTGGAAAATTTGATGAATCTCAACGAAAAAATACGAATGGGTAGGGGATTCGGGGAACCCATCAACAACATTGGAGAACCATCAAAAGCATCCAAAACCTAAGTTTTTCGTTTCAGCCTAAATCGAATAAGCAAAACAAAATTCCAGGTGCTATCAAAGAACTTTCATCATACTTCATGAATGACAAAACACATCATGATCTTTGAGGAGATTGAAGAACCATGAAGTAACACCATGAGATTGCATAACCATGAAGTAAACAACATCATGGGAAGTAGCAAAGCAAGCAACAATTGGATATCCATTCCAATGAAATCAGCACTCAAGCAACTACATGAGGAAGCAGCTAATGTATATCCAATTCCAAAGGAGCACAAAGCAGCAATAGTCCACAGGTGCGGTTGCATAAAAATCCAATCCAGAGTTTAATTGCATAGAATCCATAGCAGCATAACCAACCTTATCCCAAACAAGACTCTCCAAAAAACAAAGAGTATTTAATTTATCCCTATTCACCACTAACCAACCAGATGAAAGACACATTCACCCATAAACAAAACAAACCATATACTGTGACACCCATATAAAATGCATGTTAGATGGGAAGAAGAAACAGAGGCGTTACATTGAATATGGTGATGAGCATCGTAAAACTACAATGGTTTTGTTAACAAGATTAGCACAAAGTTAAACTTCAAAATAAAGCAATTGATCTAAAAGTAGCATATATTGCAAACACAAGCTGCCATGGTATTGCTAAAGCCACCCCAGCCACTTTTTCTATTGCCCTAAAGCATTGACTCCTTATGCTTTTTCTCTAACTAGACTCACAAGTCACATTCACTTCTATACACTAAACTTTAAACATCAATCAAATGGAAAGTGATTAACACCCATACCGTGTGGCTGTATTTTATGACTTGCAAACGATGATCCTTCTTGAACCTATAAAAGAACAATTGACATGAAATAAGAAACAATACAACTCCAACTAAGCATATACAAAGTATGATTATACACATTTCCAGTGTAAATAAATTGTATTCATAACCTATAAACCAGAGTGCCTAGGCAAGAAGTCAACTTGTGTTATGAAAAAGTTCATTTCACCAGCCATAGTACTCATCTGTTGGTTATTAGCTTCCATCTTATCTTGCAGCTCACATATAGTTTCCTTGTCTTGCATTCTCTCTTCGTTTGATGTCATTCTCTACTAAATATTTGTGGAATTTTTATGGAAAGATTTTATTAAAAAATTGGTTTATATAAACAATTTATGAACAAACACGAATAATAATGCCAAAGGAGTTAATAATAGCAATTAATCACATAACGTGCAAATAAACGATTAAACAAAATAAATAATTAAGACTAAGAGGGAATAATGTTATCAACCAAAAAGCTCAGGGGGGTTAATGTAATAAATAACCTGTAAGTTTTTCTTTCAAAACAGAGTATCAGAAATCGAAACAGAGCATGGAAAATTGATTTACGGCATCCAATATTGCACCGCGCGGTGCACCACTGAAGCTATACGGTGTCAATAACCTTTGTATTTTTAAAATTTTTGTTTTCTGATCAGGGTAAAAGTTGGATGATTTCTTGATACAAAACCATAATCTTTTGACTGAAAATCTTTAAAAAGATTTGGAATATACCTCCTAATCGAGCAAGTGTCGAAAAACACATTGATTGTGTTCCCGTCACTGCTCCAGAGACCTGAATAATCTTATGGATTATTCCATTTGATGAGTAATGCGTTTTGCTATATCCAAAGGAGGTATGGAACCATTCTGAATGTAACAAAAGAATCCCCTCAGGAACTTATAGCTTGAAAAATTAGTTTATACCTTTGGAACGAACCCTCCTTCGGTGATGGAGATTTTTGGATATGGAGGTTTGGGTTGACTGGGGAGAGTTTGGAAGTGATTTTATGAGAGTGACAACAGGTTCAAGTTTAGACAAATGTTAGAGAGAAAATTCTCAGAGTAGAAAGAGAGTTTCAATGGAGGTTTTTCCCCTGTTCAAAAAAAATTTCTTTTTTTTTCGGTCCCGAGCTCGTTGGAGGAGCTTGAAATATATAGACGACGAGGTTGGAAGCTTTCATACGTTAAGCAAGATTCCCACGGCGGGAAGTTGAGCTACGAGTAGGCTTTGCCGTACCACGCGACCGAATTTGAGCTGCTGGGCGAACACGGGAATCATGGGATTCGACTGGTGATGCCGTACGGTGTCCTTATATAGACCGTACGGTGCATATAACCACACCGCACGGTGTTGATGGAATTTTAAGCCGCACAGTTTGTGAAATGAGGCCGTGCGGTTCAAGTGGTTTTGGGGTTTTGGTTCTTTTTTGTTTGACTCAAGGGATCGTTCCAAGGTATATTCCGTGTTCTTTCATCATCGGGGATGCACAAGTCATCAAAATTGGGGGGTCTACACTACCAGAATGCTCTTTCGTATTAATCACTTGTGAATATATGTCGTCCTTGGACCAGATTAAGTTGTCCCTTTCGTTTCTCTTTCAAGCTACTTTGTTGTGACTTCCTCAAATCTTCCATTTTCTGCAATTCATGGAAAATAAGAGCATATGGATAGAAATGTATCCGTCTCCACATTTGAAGTGAAGTTTGAATGCAAAGCATATGCTCTTTATCAAAGATACAAAAAATATGCTAGCATACAATATTTTCAGATGCAATGTCACTAACGACTATGCTGCCTCTCGTGGGTCTGCTTATACATCTCTGCTCTATCAACTCCTACTCTAGTTTTCTCCCCCTATATTACAACCATTTCATAAGGAAAATTATAATTCAATAAACAAGAAAAATTTAGAAATAAGATAAATTATATGTAAGAAGTACCAGATCATACGCATGTTGGGAATATGTTATAGATCCAGCCGTATGTGGCACTTTATTTTCCCCCCCCCCCCCCCCCCCCCCCCCCCGCGTATGTATCTTGTTGTTGTCAAGTGTCTATATTTAAACATTAGACTCGTGAATTCTAGTCAAAGAGAGAATACAAAATACATATTATGGAGTCACAGACTATATTGTCCATACCTTTCCTTCCTCCGAAAACCAAAAATCAACAAGTTCCATAATGATCACGATTAACAGTCGCAGGTGCTGGAACAACTATTTGTGCAATAGTCTTTGATGGATCATAGTGTTGCGCTTTTAAGCTACATCTCCAATGTCTCAATTTTTCCCAAGTGACTTGAAAGTATTGTGTTTGATTGTGTCCTTTATTCCCTCATCTTCAGGAAATTCAAGCTTAGACTACAACAAGATAACATAAAAGCATTTTGAGATTCATTCGACTGAAAAGATAGCAACAAATTAGAGCTTGCAACTTAATACCTCAATGATATTCCAGCGATCAAGCTTATTGTGATATGACACATTTCGCCAATCCTTATAGTTAATAGGGCACAAGTGTGGCTTCCTTGCAACGGTTCCTATGAACCGATTAAACACAATACCTTCTTCTCCAACGCGTACCAAACCCGCATTAAATTTGACAACAATTCTGCTCCCAAGAGGCAATGTCCAACAAACGTGTAACTCCTCTTTTGTTTGCCTCACCTGGTTCATCTATTAAAAAACAACTTGATCAGACTAAGATATCAACAAATAGAGCTTCTAGTAACATCGTTTTATCAACTAAGTTATAGCTCAGAACTCAATAATTAATTTTCCATCTGTTAGGATCATATTTCCAGCATATACAACTAGTTTTTATCATAGAAAAACTAAATGTTGCACTTTAATATAGTTTACAACTCTTAAATAAAAGTTATTCCAAGTGTTATTCAAGATTATAAAAAGTCAATTCAATAATGAAAAAAGGTTTGATGATGGACGATATCTCTTATGCCAACTTCAGTTTCACCATCCAATTCATCTCCCACGTCAAAACCATCCTCCCCATGTTGTGGCTGTGAGAAATTTGGTGATGGATCCTATAATGAAACTTGTGGCTGGACAGCTCGTGAAGCACCACGTGACTAAGAGAAGGTCATAAAGCACCGTGTGACTGGGAAGGTCTGTAGAGGGCAGGATTCTGGGATCTGTATAACGCCTCTAAACCTGCAAGACAGAGAGTCGTTAGAGCACCTTTGCCCTTCGTGGCAAAGGCCCTCCGATGCTTAAGTTAGTAAGAGGATACTAAGTAAGCAAAGAACAATGCGTATGAATAGGTTTCACAGCGTACCTCTCACCGTAGGCACAATGCTTGTATTTATAGGTATAGGTTAGCTTGCTGATCACGGGCCCTTGTTGCCCTAGTTTCCTTATCACGTTAGGAAACCCTTCCTAATAGGACTCGTCTCATTAGGTGCAGTTCAGCATCACATTGGTCTTCCATGGTTAATGGGATTCCTTTCCATATAGGACTTACTCCCATATGTTTGTGCAATACGACTCTCAATAGGATTCTTCATTCCTTATCCGATATGGAATGCTCACATCATTCTCTTGAATCACGGGATACTCCTCTTATCACGTAAGAGAGTATTCCAGACCCTTCCAGAACGCCTTACCGTTTGGTTAGCCCAATAGCGGTGTAACCGTGCTGCCACATAGCTCGGCTACACTGTCGCTGGTCTGTAGATCCTAGGACCGATCTATTCGTAGCTCGGCCTTACCCTGCACCTTATCGTGGTGCCATGGTGGATTATGCAGCGCGCCTGGCCCTACTCGTGGCCTCTCTAGCTCGGCTCCCCTGTAGGGTACACCCATACTGCATAGCCGAGTTAGGGCACTCAAGAGGGTATACGGGTTTTACCCTCTCCAAGGTCTATTGTTTTCCACTTTAATTAAAGTTCTATCCTTATCATCGAAATCAACCCTCATTCGCTTCCCATTCTCAGTTAATGGGCTGTGCTGAACCACATCCATCGAAGGAATTGGAATTTCTAGCAGCCCAAGGGATCTCAATTCAATATTGTTCCTATGAATTTTATCAATTTTGGCCCTCTTATAATCTGAAGGTTGTTGATAGGTAGGTTGTGAGCAACCTTGGTTAGTTAGGGGAAGCTATAAAGAGTTTTATTGCTTTACAGGCAAAGAAGATCCATGTGAGAGGGGATGCCATGAAGCATCACTTGACTAAGAAGCACCAACTGAATGTGTGGGTTCAGAACGAATCTCCAAGGTCAAAATGTGATATGTTTTTTTTTTTCATGTTTACAACACAACAAGGAATTAAAACAAGCAGAATAATAAACATAAAACAACTGTTGTTCTCACAATTAGAAATGTACAACACAACTAGAAATAAACAAGACATATTCTACGAGAAAAGATAGTACTCAGCTTAGTGGAAGTGCATATAGAGAAACAATATTCACAATACGACAAAAATAGTGTTAGGTAAGGCCTTACAATGATTAGACAAACAACGTTCAACGAGTAAACATCTTGATAAAAAAGACTATACAGTTCTTCAAACAACTAGACATCAAAATCGGAGTAGGAATCGGAGTCATCAATCAATTGGCCTTCACATGTCAATGGTTGGCTTACGGTAGATCCGGTTGCATCACTCCTAGACCAATCGAGATTGTCATTTCCATCTGCATCGATGTCCTCAACTATCAGCTCATAAGGCTTGTTATCACGGTTTGTGTCCACATCGTCTTCTTTCCTTTCACCATTACCAACATCGAACACATCCCTAGCTTTTGTTCTAACAGCAACGAGCTAACCTTTGTCCCTTGGATCTTTCACATAATAAACTTGTGAAGCTAAAATAAATGGTTCATCGTGTAGCCATTCTCCCGTGTGTAGCAAACGTGAGAAATTCACAAGAACAAAACCATATTCATCTATCTTATGGCCCCTACTTGTATTGACATTAGCTAAATCACATTTGAAAAGAACATATCTCATCTTGTCGAAATAGTTCAACTCAACAATATCCTGAAGAACACCATAGTACATATTTCCTCCCTCTATAGGCACACAAACCTCACTATTCTGAGTTTTCTTTGTCTCCTCGCTGCTTTTTACTCAAAATTTGAACTTGTTAGCAACAAAACGTTTGAATCTTTTAGCTTTAGTGTTTCGCCTCGAGCAAGCCACTTGATTTTATCATAAAATTATTGTTTCCGCGTGTCATTCATAAGTGCAACCTAGCATTCCCGTGGATGCTTATAGCTACAAACCTATGAAATCAATTTTAGTAACTATTATAATTACTAGTACCATACTCACATACGACCGAAACCTATCACAAAACTTTTCCATGTGATTCTGACGAAGGGCTTCATCGGTAAGGCGATAAGGACGACTTTGTCTCTTTATATGTTGCTTGTGTTCCCTATATGTTCAAAATTAAGTTGTCATTTGTCACGAATACTACATGAAGACATGGTAGAGGCTACTTATTGTACTTAAAAAAAATATCACTTACTCGCAAAAGGGAATAATTTCATCAGTGTTGAACCACGCATAACGGTGTGATTGTGTCCATGACTTTTGATCAAGTTCGATATTCGTTATCGACCTGCTAGCATTTTCAACATTTCTTGTCGGTCGATTGAATACAGTCTCAACTGATTCAAAATATCGGGAACAGAATGTTAGGCACTCTTCTGCAATAGAAGCCTCAAGGTGGGCCTTATTGGACATACGACTCAAGTCACTCGAGATACCTATATCCAAAGGATACAATGAAGTAATTCAAATGGAAAATAGTGAGATATATGTTAGCAAATTCAAAAGCATAGGTCAAACCTTTCAATTGGATACATCCATCGGTATTGACTAACTCCGCCAATTTTAGCCTCTGCAACCAAACAACTCACTAAATGCACCATAACTGTGAAGAAAGAGGGAGGGAAAATTCTTTCCAAGTCGCATGAAGTCACTGTAATTTGAGTTTCGAGTCGCTCAAGCTCGTCTACATCTAAAACTTTGGAACATATTTCTCTAAAAAACAACATAATTGAATCAATGGTAGCACCACTTTCTTTGGCCAAGAGGCTTGTAGTGCTATCACAAGACGTTTTTGCATCATTATATGAGCATCATGACTCTTCGATCCAATAAATTTATGTTGTTTGAGTTGAATGCAATGTGAGAGATTTAAAGCATAGCCATCAGGCACTTTAACCCGTTTCAAAACCTTCAAAGAATCATCTTTCTCCGAAGGAGGAAGACTGTGATCTAACTGTTGGACGATGAGGAGAGAGAAAGCCTCATGTCGCAGGGGGAGAGCTGGACCGACGAGATGAGTTGACGATGATGAGCCGCGAAGCTGAACCCGTCGGATTTCTGGACTGTGGTGTCGGAGCACAGCGAGAGCACGAGGTTCATGTCAGAGCTGTGAGAAATTTTGGATCCTTTTGGGATGGGGTTTTCCGAATGGGTGTGATTTGTGCGAAGTGGGTTTCAGGTATGGAGGGAGAAAAAAACTTAGGCGGAAATTTTGGGCGGGACAAAAACAATCTATCTTTTGCTTTTAGAAGATTGATCTTCTCTTTTATTAGTGTTTTATGTTTTGGAGAAATTTTCTATTTTTGTGGAGATTGGTTATGCAAACAGGTCATGTATGCATTCGTGTATATCATGTTCACACAAGTGTCAATTTTATAACTAAAGGTCTCCGGGTTAGTTTAGAGAGAGAAAAAATATGGTATTTATACGCCAAACATTATGCAACAGTGCTATGGGTACACCAAATCATGTGAGATCTATTTCCTAGTCCCACAGTAATGATTGGATCCGTTATTTTTATATTATTAATTTAAGAGTTCTTGAAAAAATTTAGCTCGTTCAGATATCGAGAAGGGCTTGATCAGTGTTTGTACATATGTATTTACCTATGTACACCCACCAAGCGCTTCTCTGTATCCAAAAGAGCTAAAATTTTATTCAGAAACTCTTAAATTAAATAATTAAAAAATGTTGAACGACTACAATCACTACTGTGAGACCTGAAAATAGGCCTCACATGATATGGTGTACATTTGGTGTACCCATAGCTTTGTAGTATGTTTACATCACCAATTGTATTTATACCCCAAACATTATGATTTGAGCCGTCCACTAATCCTAAAATAGTTATTAGGTTAAGATCCTACAAAACCAGCTCAATCCAATACTTATACCTAAGTAATTCAATCTTTTAATTTTTTATTCAGAATTTAGGATTTCAGATACTGAATGATATTTTCCATCCGATCAAATGTCAAACGATATGTGATTAACTTCATTCTAATGCAAAATCATCCAATTCATATTGTGCAAAAGATAGACGGTTCTTGTAAAAGGGAAAAAAATACCTCAGGTGGGGCTCGGGGGTATTCTATAAGACTTTAATGCCTTCGGATGTTTTAATGTCTTCTGATCATATGGTTGTCAATAACCGATGATTTCCAATTTTGGTGGCACGATGGAATAAGAAAAATGTGAAATCCTAGGGGTTCAGATCAATCATTATTAAAATAGACTCAGCAATGGCTTTTAGGATCTATACATTCAACTTGCTTGATAGCAAACTAAGTGTTGTGCAATAGGTGGATGTATAGTAGCCACACGACCGCGACACAATCATGACTATCGAGATCGTTGATTTCATTGTACTTGTTGGTTAAATCGTTCATGTAAATTTTTTGCTCGAATGGATTTACAGAGCCCCTTCATCGAGATGTGATTGATTGAAACTAAGTCTTCTGCAATAGCTAAATGTGCAGTAGCCACACAACTGCTACATAATCATGACAATCAAGATCGTTGATTTTGTGTTGCTTGCTGATTAAGTCTTTCATATAAAGTTTTGGCTCAATCAAATTTAGAAAACCCTTTCATCGAGCCCATATTGATAGTTAAGTAAGTCTCGTGCAATAACTGAATATACAATAGCCATGCGATCGCAGCTCAATCATGACGATCTAGATCGTTGATTTCGTTGTGTTTGTTGATTAGACACTTCATGTAAAATTTGGAGTGTTATAGCCACTTATAATTACATGTTATAATTGATGATATTTTGAATTGGCTTTTATGATATAGTTTTATTAGCATACATATTATGAGGGCCTAAAGAGGAGGGTATTTAGTAGCAGTTGGTTTTGAGCCGTTACTAGAAGAGGGTATTTAGTAACGGTTGATTTTGAGTCGTTATTTGAGAAGAGCATTTAGTGTTAGGTTGGAGGATATTTAGTAACGGTTCAATAAAAACCGTCGCTAAAGTCTTGTTTCTAGTAACGGTTTTAGAACTGTTGCTATAACCAATTTCTACCAACGGTAACTAAAAAAAGAGTAAAAGACCGTTACTAAATCTTGATTTTCTTGTAGTGGGTATCCGTCGACACATCCATCCCTTACCATTCGCGTACCATGTCATACCCAACATACAAACATGTACAGGTTATGGTTATGGTTATGGTTTTACAACAATACTTTTCAAGTAGTAATTGGGTAGATGTTTTGCAATGTCTTTGAGTATCTGATATTCATATCATAGGAATTGTAATAGTGGAAAAAAGGTTATGTGACTATTAGCAAAAAAAAGGGTTAGGATTAATTATTTCGGCAACTATTGTCTTTATGCTAAAGATAGCAAATATTGTCTTTAACAATGTTAATATATGCATTTTTTACATTTGATTTTGAAACAAGAGAACGAGAATAGAAGTAGCTTTTCATTTCTCTTAGTAGCAAGTGTGGAAAATGATGAGTCATGAGTGGATTATTTTGTATGCTATTTTTTAAAAAGTATAAATGGAGGAGAAAGCTGAAAGGAAAAATATTATTGTACTGCAAGTCTTCATCCTCACCTAAAGAAGGAGTCATGCCAAGTGGTGGATTGTAGAATTCTTAATACGGGGGAACCAAAACACATGTAAGAACAAAATATCAACTTTATATACTGAAGACATAATTTCGAGGAGGCCTTTGTTCATACTTTTTACAAATAAAACCTAAATATTATAAAAATAATGGGGTAATTAGGAGGTGGTCGGTCCCAGCCCCCCACATGCACCCCTAGAAGACCGCCCCTAGCCATGCCTGTAAAGATGAAATTTTACTTTGCTTCACCTGTTCACATCACTAATGGGCCATGGGTGTAAAAAGGCAATTTAAGTCTACAATTGTATAATAAGCCGTAAGGGCAAAATAGAAATTGATTTAAGTGAGTTACTGATTTCAATAATTTCAATTAGTCAAAGGCTGGTCAACTAACAAAAGGGTTGATTTGATCGAAAAATGTGAACCATAAGTGAGGGCAGTGCAATTTAAGAAAAAGTAGGGGAGACCATTGGAACATCAAGGAAGTTAAGTGTAATTTACCATTTCTTTTTCTTTCCCCTCTTTTTCCTGAGTTCCAAATAGACTGTTAAAAAAAAGCCGGTAGTAACACTTGATTAAAAGTTGTTCTTTTTGGATTTTGTATTTATCTAAATTTTTTTTCCGCATTTAAATGTTTGTGTCAAACTTTATCTAACTTTTTCTAAATTTCAAGCTACTCGAGATTGGTGTTCAGCTCCATTAAAGCTCTCTTGAGATAGGTTTGGCTCATAAACAAGCCAATTAAACTTAAATATTTTTAAAACTCGTTAAGTTTTCAAACAAGGTTAAAGCAAACCAATAATTCATAAAATTTTGGCACAAAACTAGTAAACGCAGAAAAATAAAAATAAAATAATTTTTTTTTTTGAATAAAGACAAAATCCAAAAGGCCGAGTAACTAATCCGAAAGCCCCAAATAGGGTAGCTAGAACATCAAAGTATCTCGGGCTTCTGACTGGCCGGCCCTAATTTGTACACACCAACCCGTTTAAGCTCAGCTCGCGTCTAACATTGGACATCCAAACCCCGTTTTAAGTGGTCTGCCCAAAATACCCTTCCACATGACGCGTGCCTTCCTTTCTCTTCTAGAGTCTACTTCAACGGCGACGGACACAGCAAAATTCACCGAATTCACCAGCCTCTTCTCGAACCATAACGTCGGAGAAAAAATCTTGTTCGTTACATTCGTCGGAATCTGCACCGGACAGCGTTAATTCCTTCTACACCACATTGCAACAATGGAACCTGTAAGTCTGTTCGTCCAACGTTCTTCGATTTTTGCTACGGATTTACATCCGTTCTTTATTCTGACCTAGATCATGTTAATCTATGCTGTTTTTTGTATTTTTCTTTTGTTATGTTCAAAATGTTGAACTAATTTAGCATTTACTTTTGCTATGAATAACAATGTCCACGAATTTAGGGTTTTCTAGGTTTCTTCGTTTGTTGAAGAACATATGATCTAATCTTTGTTCTTTGTAAAGAATAGATAAGCAATGTTGTTGTTGCCTGTGCTTTATCTTTTGTCATTGTGCCTTAGATGTTGGTTTTTCTTATTTTTTACCAAGTCTGGTTTATTTGCCAGCAAGTGTGGTTCTACATAAGCAAAAATAAATAATCTATCTCTTGGACATTCTGCCTTACCTGTTCTTTTCTGTGGTTTATCTTTTTGTGATTGTGCCTTATATGTTCTTAGCAAGTGTGGCTTATATGTTCGTTATTGTGGCTTATATATTGTTTTCCTGTGGGTTATATGTTGTTCTCATTTGTTTTATCTTTTGATTTATTTGTTGGTTTGTTTGTTTGTGATTGTGCCTTATATGTTCATTTCCTGTGGAATATCTGTTGCTTTATTACTTTATTTGTTGGTTTATTTCTCTAATGTTGTGCCTTATATGTTTGTGATTATGCCTTATATGTTCATTTCCCGTCGAATATCTGTTGCTTTATTTGTTGGTTTGTTTGTCTATTGTTGTGCCTTATATGTTTGTGATTGTGCCTTATATGTTCATTTCCTGTGGAATCTCTGTTGCTTTATTGCTTTATTTGTTGGTTTGTTTCTCTAATGTTGTGCCTTATATGTTTTTTATTGTGCCTTATATGTTCATTTCCCGTCGAATTTCTGTTGTTGTGCCTTATATGTTTTTTATTGTGCCTTATATGTTCATTTCATGTGGAATATCTGTTGTTTTATTGCTTTATTTGTTGGTTTATTTCTCTAATGTTGTGCCTTATATGTTTGTGATTGTTCCTTATATGTTCACTCTCTCCTTATACTTAGTCCTTGAACATGTCAACCGACCACGAAGATTGTTCTTCAAATGATAAAGACAGTATCCATGATAGCATGAAGGAAACACATCAACAACTGTAGCTCTTATTCCAGCATTCCTATCAGAAACAAAAACAATACTCCTCGTATCTCCATCCACCATGGTACGAAACTTCATCATAAACCACAACCAGTTATCATTACTCTCTGAGTCAACAATGCCAATACACAATGGAAACAAACCTGCAAAAATAATGCACAAATTCATACCTGACAGAGTACACACATTAGCACAAAATCCTCAGATAAGTATTATCTTTTCAGTTCTTATAATGA